>JARQZK010005075.1:347500-385000 GCA_030704885.1 Cynegetis impunctata
CTCGCCAAAGATACGCATTCATTGCACATTGCACCACTAGACAGAAAGCATTTTCCTTTTCTGTTATACCTTCGACATTTGCATAGGGGGAAAGTTGAAACACTGTTTGATTGAATACTGAAAGCTTGAGTACACGATTTTTCAATTTATTACGCTGCTGCCAATGGAAGAGAAAATGGAGTAGGAAAAATCCATTGCTCACTTCGATTTCAGCTAATTAAGGTGACTAATGGATTCACATGAAGGTGATTTATATGGTACGATTGATCTGGTATGTACAAATAACAAGACCGGTGCTTGTAGTACATTAAGCTGGAACGAGTTCGAAAGAATGTTTCACTGCTATCCGTTCCCAGGTCTGCGATGTCCCATTAACTGCTTTAATACAGGCTGTTAAACGAATGGCTAGAGGTAACATATAGATACTACTCTGCAGATTTCTTGTTCGTTTCAGGGTATTCAGTGATTAAATTTTTAATGGAGAAGCCCTACAAATACTTTTTTCACTTGCCATATAATTAACAAGATATGTGTGATATTTTACATCAGAATAATATCTCTACCCTTGGTGGACACTTCTAAGTAGAAAATAAAATAAAAGTTGCTTCATATAAAAACACGCGACACTATATATATATATATATATATATATATATATATATATATATATATATATATATATATATATATATATATATATATATATATATATATATATATATATATATATATATATATATATATATATATATACATATATATATATATATATATATATATATATATATATATATATATATATATATATATATATATATAAATATATATATATATATATATATATATATATATATATATAAATATATAAATATATATATATACATATACATAGAGGAAAGTCACCAAATATGGAATACCATTTTGTGTCAGGGATATAAAAAAACATTTCATAGAAATTAAAACAGTTTAATGTAATTACTAATCAGTCATACATTTATATGTAGTAATTAACAGCCTTTAATCAAATATATTAGTTATCAAATTGAAATCTAACACAAAAACCAAAATCACATCAAAGGTACCCATATATAGAATATGAGCATAAATCATCATATCAATAACAAAAATTGACATAAATATCTATGAGATCAAATAAATGAAAATAACATATCGTGATGAATGAAAGAAGTTACTTCATTCACTTGCAAAAGTCACAGATCCAAGTATCAAACTCTGGACCAGCACAATCATAATGTGCCCAGAGTCCACAAATTAAGGATTTAATTCAGCTATCTCCACGTTTATCAATGGAAAAAAGGTTTGAACAGAACATACATTCTGCATCAGCAGAGTCAGGAGATACTTTGTCCATCAACTCATGTTCACTGTCTTCATCAAACTGAATAACGTCCTGTTCCTCAGAGTCTTCTTCTTCACAATCATTCATATTTTTCTTCGTTTGTTTGTTTCTCTTCGCAGTTTTCTTCTTATTCTCTGTCTTACTTCCATTTTCTTGTGTCTTCATATTTTTATTTACTAAATAATTTTTGAAGGGTGAAGATATTATTACTGTGCCACAGCAGCTTTTCTTCCTCTGTTAGATACTTTTCTTTTTTATAGCTTCTGCCATTTTTTCTTCATCCCAGGTTTGTCGTTTCTTGGTTGATTGTGAAGCAGACATTCTGAAAACAAACATAGTATATAATTTTTTAAAGAAATAGTAGCAAGTGCCTAACATATGAAATATAAAGACCTAATTATGGAATATTCCATTATTAGACACCGACGACTGTCCATATTTGGATTTTTATACTAGTTCAAACTGGCCTGAATATTTTTTCAAGTCACAATATTTTAATGACAGAAGATCACAAAATGTTGAAATAAACATAATATCGATATACTAAATAGTATAACACTCATGTATACATTACGTAATAACTAGAAATACTCATTTATTACTTACTCTTAAAATTTTCTGCGTGACATCAAAACTAAACACGCCTGCCACACTTGTAACGTTCGCGCAACTTACACGATGGTGTGAGTGAGGTAGTAAATAGACCGAATGAAGTGGAAGATGGTCGTATGTTGCGTTTCATACTTATATTCTTAGAGAAATTAAGGTATTCCATATAAGGATACTATTCCATATTTGGTGACTTTCCTCTTTACATATAGATATACATATAAATATATATATATATATATATATATATATATATATATATATATATACATATACATATACATATACATTTATATATATATATATATATATATATATATATATATATATATATATATATATATATATATATATATATGAAAAACTTGGTTCACGGCATGAACCGCGTGAAAGATTTGAAAAATCTCGACGTTTCGGCTCCTTTTGCGAAGCCATCTTCAGGAGAATCAGAAGGGGAATAATTCAGAATCGTGGCCTCAATCTGCCTACTCCACGATTCGAATTAGGAGGAATCGGAAACAATACGATTGCGTGGTCTCAACCTGCCTACTCCACTAACCGTACTGCTTCCTGTCAACTCTGAAGTCTCAACCTGCCTACTCTTCAGAGTCAACTGACGGGCCGATCGTCGCGTGGCCGTATTTATAGGGAAGGGGGGCGGATACTCACGCTCATCAGTGCGGGATGCACTCTGATTGGGCGTTACATGGCGTCCACTGAGAAGTGGTTTCCATGCTGATGGGAGTCTGTGACTGTCATCTCTGGTGTTCAAACAATTTGGAAGTTTTTCTATTTCTACAGCTTCACGGAAAATTCGGGATTTGAAAGATCGGACGGGAGCAATAGTTCTTGTATTGGGGAAATCGATAATGTGGCCTGTTTGGGTGTGATGTTGGGAAAGGGCGTTGGAGATATCTGAGTGTCTTACTGAAAGTGAATGTTCTTTGGCACGGACCTGAATTCGTCGGTTTGTTTGTCCTATATAAGAACGAGGACAATTGGAACAAGGAATCTCATAAACACCGTGATTTCCGTTAGGATTTTATCTTTGACGGATCTGACCAGATGGGAGAGTTTTTGTGTATATGTATATATATATATATATATATATATATATATATATATATATATATATATATATATATATATATATATATATATATATAATATATATATTATATATATATAATAAAATTAAATAATTTATATATATATATATATATATATATATATATATATATATATAATATATATATATATATATATATATATATATATATATATAAATATATATATATATATATATATATATATAAATATATATATATATATATATATATATATATATTCGAGCAGAATGTACAGGTATGTAGAAGACAATAAAGTTATACTAAGACGTTCATTCACAGCTGGAGCGGAGCCCGGAAAAGTTACGATTTTTGAAGAATCCTGTACCTCTCACAATGAATTACTTCTGACGAAAGTAATACATGGAATATTAGCAAATCACTGTCAAAATTTCATCTTCTTTCATATCTTATAGGTGGAGTATTAAACTTTTAATTAAAGATATAATTTGAACGAAAGAAAAGTAATTCTATTAATTGATCGGAAACCGCTGAATATAGGTAAGAAGACAAGAAGAATCATGCAAAAATATTCAGAAAGCAACGAAGCATGCAAATGAACACTAATATAAATAGGGTGTTATTTAAAATATCATGTTTGGAATAAGCGACAGAGCGGCAACGATGCATGCAAATCGTAACTTATAGTTTACAAAACGTTATTCCTAAAATTCATATATCGAATAAGGTTCAACGTCAACCAGCAATTTGCAGATTTCAAATTTGGATCTATTTTTTTGACCTATTAAAACATCGGTAAAGTATTGTAAAGCCTGATGCGAATATATTAGTATTTTTTCTGTTAAAGCCAGAGCATTTCTCGGAAAGTGAAAAGGAATGGTACGTTTTGTCATGTTTCTGCTTACATGATCATCAAAATATTTTTTTTTACGAAAAGTGAATATTGTTACCAGGAAAAGGGAGCATGTGTTTCTCGTCAGAGCATATGTTTCTCGTCAGAGGCTACGAGTAGCCTCGTAGCCTATGCATGACTCTCGATATCGCAGTTTATCATTGTTCTCAAAGCAAATTTCTGAAGCACAAAAACTTGTGACAATCTGAGTTACCACCTAAAATGACAAGCCTGTACCTCAGTAAAGACTCACAGTTTGCGAAAAAGATAGTTCTCAAAAGCTCTCCATCCACCTGCCGAGACAGCACTTTATATACATCGCCATATTAAGCTTCTCAGCTGATTTATGTGTTCATCCCAATTTAAGTTATAATCAATTGAAACTTCTAGATAACCTTCTGAGCTCCTGAAAATAGCGACTAATCACAGAGTACACCTTTTCATTGTTGGCAAATATTTCACCACCGAATTTACTCAGATAGAGAAAATGATGAGGTTTAATCCAGCGAATAAGGTGCGTAGGGAGGCAATTAGAACTCCTATATTCTTCAATTTTTTCGTTGACAAATATTTTAACTGATGTAGTATCTTGATGAAATAACGGTTTCGTTTCAAAGAAGCTGCAAAATACTCTCTGCTGATTTGATTTGTTTATGTTGTTTACTAACCCGCGCACCTTTGGTCGATTATTGTTTACGATTTCCTTGATTTTCTCTACAATTTCGGAGGCGATCATCTCCATTAGTCGACCACAGCAATGTTCTACTAGATAGCTCGTATGACCTCTTTGAAATTGTGCTACCAAAGATTCCATTGCAAACTTCTCCAGAATAGAAATTCGACTTTAAATTTGTTTGCAAGGAGACATAAGTGTCCCGTACTTACAAATCAACTGATCACAATTGAAAGTTGTCGAACAACATCAAACTGAAGATATAATAATGATAATAACATTATTAGTTATAATAACATTTATTTAGCAAAATTGCTAGTATACAGAAATCTTCCATATTATCACATGTGAAAAATAAAATCAATTGGAGACAAAGAAAACAAAACAAATTTTTCTCAACCTAGATTTAAATTGCTTGACAGTTTTCGAAGCTTTGATCATTATGGGAAGGTTGTTGTACCATCTGACACCCATCACAACTATTGATTTGTTCAGATTGGTGGTATTGAAATGGTCAATAAACAAATGATTCCCTTCTCTTAAATTATAATTTATCATATCTCCCCTTCTAGTAAAATAATTTGAAAAATATTTTGGTGCCAGACCGTTTGAAATTTTGAAAATTAAAATTAAATTTGCTTCTTCTATCATTTGTTTGACATTCAAAAATTTTAATTTTTTCAACATATCATTAACTCTAGTATAAATGCTACAGCCAAACAAAATTCTCATAGCCTTATTTTGCAGTATTTGAAGTTTATTTATATCCTCGTTATTACAGAAAAATAATAAAGACATGCAATAGATGAACTGGGGGTAAACTATTGTATTGTATACAACTCTTCTAGTCGAATAGGACAGTTTTTTTCGATATTCTTTCGAAGTATCCAATTTTATTTCCCAGTTTCCTACACATGAACCCTATATGCTCCTGCAAATTTAATTGAGAGTCCAATTTTCCTAAGTAACTAGTTACATAAATTTGCTCAATGGGTTCAGAATTCATTTCTACTTTTAAATTTGTTTGTTTAAAGAAGCTACATCTATATCTAGTTCCAAATATCATACTCTTGGGTTTTGTAGAATTTAACTTAAGTTTTTTAAACTTCAACCATTCATTTAACATACCCAACTCTTCATTCATAGTTCGAAGAAGCTCTTCCATATTGTCACCAGATACTGAATTTACTGTGTCATCCGCATATAAACTAACATTACATTTTGTTATATATCTACAAATGTCATTAAAATAGAGAATGAAAAGCAATGGGCCGAGCACACTACCCTGCGGCACTCCAAAATCAAACTTCTTTTTGTCTGACACTTTATCCCCTATTTTTGTAACTTGGGATCTAACACTTAAATAACTCTCAATCCAATTGAGAACAATTCCCTTGAGTCCATAATTAGATTTTTGAAGTAGTTATATAGATATATCCAATCATAAAGCCAATAATTGAATACGTAGTGAATATAAAGAGTGAATTCTCAATGCATTCTCTATCAATGTAGAAATGCGGAAGAACTAAAATGTATCGATCCACTCTCTCTTCAGTAAAGAAGTACTTTTTTGCGAAAGTTTTTAAAGCTCCTGAAGGAGCAGAAGGTGTTTAATAGACAACATCTAGAAAATGAATTAAAGTACCGCCTCTTATTTATGCCCACTCTCTATCCAACAAAACAACCGCAGATTTCAGTCCGCCTCATAGACAGGGAACAATATAACGACCTTTTTTTCCATGGAAATACTGGTACGGATTAACCGATTAATCGACAAGTGAATAGCTATTTCTAGACGCCTTGGTAGGCATCGGAGTGGTCGTTCGACTTATCGATTATCAGTAATCAGCCTTGAAGGTGTTTAGAACTCCTGAGTTCTTCAACTTCGATGGAATAGAAGGTGTAGGTATAATCTCCTTCTTCAGGTGAATTCAATATTATACAGAATGTTTCCTTATTCTATCAAGATAGAATTCGTAGAAATCAAAAACAGGTTTATGTAGCTTTTTATTCGAATTCCAAAAATGTAGAAATGGAAATTGAAAAAATTTTTTTTCCGCAAACGTCAAAACATGACTTTTTTAACCTCAGTTCTCAACGTTGAAGTTTGATTTCACAGACGTCCTTTTATTTTTACTTTTTAGTCCGGCCGTGAGCGTACAAAAAAGTACACTTTTTTGTGCGCTCACGGCAATTTCAAGAACGCCGGGCGGCGTACAGTTGGGTTTCGAATCCGACATAATGTAATCTGTAAAAAAAATTTTATATTTTTTAATAAAACAAATCATTCCTTAATACTCGGGTACTTACCAAAAACGCACAGTCCTATAATGCATAGATAAGTAACTTTAAATGTTTTTGACAATTTTTTTGTTGAATTGTCAAATTTGTGTTGCCTTGACATCTACAAAACCAGTAAGCAAAGTAATCTAGTTTTACGTTTCTTCACATCTTATCCTTTTTAAAAATATCATCTTAAATCTATCGTTTGAACACCGTTTGCGGAAAATTGTCGGCCTCAATGCGTTCAGCCGACAAAAATTTTATCTCGCCACTACAAGTATCACTTTAACTCCTAATAAAACAATATACTATTTTTCTCCTCAATGGAAATATCATATACCTACATGTTTTATAATAAAACTATTTTTAGTTTTTTTTTTTTTAGTCTAATGTTCATTTCTATTCTACTCATCATAGCACACAGCTGATACAGTGGTCTGGCTTTTTATCGATTAAATCTTGTTGATAGCGTCAATATATTAATAAATATATCTAAAATATGAAACCTAAAAAGTAATCGTACTTGCTTCGTACCATTATGTGCGAATACTATAAAAAAAATCAAAAGCAAATGTTTTTAAATCTTCCATAAAATATTATACATCAGGTATATCATCGGAATTAGCATTTATAAATCCTTTATCACACATGACTCAATAAAAGTAGCTATTGTAAATAATTTCTTCACTAAATTTGCGATATTTTCAGTCAATTTACACTTTACAATCGAGAAATTCCGTTAGCATTATGACGTCACAAACATGGCCACCCATCATGGCGCGTTTGTAGTCCCGCGATCCTTCGTAAAATTTTATCAATTTTAAATTGTTTATAAATGATGGAAAAAAAATTTTCAAAGGATTTTTCGCATAGACTTTTAGTATAATTTATGATAAAGTTTTAAAATACCAACTATATCAACTATTGATGGTAGTTTACATATTTTATCATTATAGGGATGAAAATAGAATATTTATATCTAGGAATCTTTCCATTTTAGAATATGTATATATATTTATCATTGAATATTATTTCTCTAATATAAAAATAACTTTCTTTGTGTTTTCTATCCTCGATAAGACCTAAGAAGAATTAAAATTAAAAAAAATAAAAAATTGTTGGCTGATGACACAGGTCAAGGCAATTTAGGTCTATTGATTTGAAGAAAAAAAAACTTGATTTATGGTATAAATGGGTTTTTGAACATTTTCTTTAGTGTGTTACACCCTATAATGTATATTCTTCTTACTTGTTACAGGGTCTACCAAAGTGCTCCGTGAAACTGCCTGACTGGGATAGCTTCACCGACGCCCTGCCTCGATTCCACATACCAGCCATGCCGGCCGTCAAACACGGCTGGTGCGGCTGCTTCCAAGTAAGTATTTGAATGCAATTGTTCACAAGAAAGAAATACAACAAAACAATGAGATTAACAAACCAAACAACACGAAACCAAAATAAATAATTAAACATATATCTGTATATATATATATATATATATATATATATATATATATATATATATATATATATATATATATATATATATATATACATATATGTGCAAACATGTGGCAAAAATTCAAGGGGTTAATACTTGGCCTATTCTAAGAATACTTTTCCTATAATGATTTCTGAAAAACCTCCTTGTTTCGAAGATAAAAAAAGAACAAAATTTGCGACAACCATAATCGATATTTGTTGACATCATTAATGTTAATAAAAGTATATTCAATTTCTCAATAAGATCGTTTTCAACATCAGTTCTCCTTGAATGTTTGGGTTGGAATTGTGGGTAACTATCTAATTGGACCGGTATTTCTAACAGCTTACTGGCGAGATGTATCTCAATATTTTGGAAGAAACACTGTTTGAGTTTCTGCAGGATGTACCACTGCCGACAAGAATTGCAATGTGGTTTATTCACGATGGGGCGCCACCACATTTCAGATTGGTTGCTCGTGATTTTTCAATAGCAACATAAGGAGGTCGATGGATTGGTCGAGGCGGGCCACACGCATGGCCTGCTCGATCCCCATACTTAAACCACATGACTTATTTCTTATAGGGATATCTAAAGTCATCAGTTTACGCTACTTCACTAGAGAATTTGGACGATTTGCGAAATCGAATTGTTGCTGGGTGAAAATCTATCAGAAACGACCGTGGTGTCCTTGAAAGAGTTCGGCACTCAATGACGAGAAGATTGAATGCTTGTTTCCAGGCTGGTGGAAGTCATTTCGAATATTGATTGTAGATTGAACAATGTCAAATATACTTTTTGATAAGAAAATGACACAAATTTTGTTTACCCTGTATCTTCTAAACAAATGGATTTTTTAGAAATCATCATAGGACAAAATCTTCTTGGTATAGGCCTAGGAATATCCTTTGGAATTTTTGCCGCATGTTTACCTACCACCCTGTTTATATATATATATATATATATATATATATATATATATATATATATATATATATATATATATATATATATATATATATATATATATATATATATATATATAAACAGGGTGGTAGGTAAACATGCGGCAAAAATTCCAAAGGATATTCCTAGGCCTATACCAAGAAGATTTTGTCCTATGATGATTTCTAAAAAATCCATTTGTTTAGAAGATACAGGGTAAACAAAATTTGTGACATTTTCTTATCAAAAAGTATATTTGACATTGTTCAATCTACAATCAATATTCGAAATGACTTCCACCAGCCTGGAAACAAGCATTCAATCTTCTCGTCATTGAGTGCCGAACTCTTTCAAGGACACCACGGTCGTTTCTGATAGATTTTCACCCAGCAACAATTCGATTTCGCAACTCGTCCAAATTCTCTAGTGAAGTAGCGTAAACTGATGACTTTAGATATCCCTATAAGAAATAAGTCATGTGGTTTAAGTATGGGGATCGAGCAGGCCATGCGTGTGGCCCGCCTCGACCAATCCATCGACCTCCTTATGTTGCTATTGAAAAATCACGAGCAACCAATCTGAAATGTGGTGGCGCCCCATCGTGAATAAACCATATATATATATATATATATATATATATATATATATATATATATATATATATATATATATATATATATATATATATATATATATATATATACTAGCTGACCCATCAAACGTTGTTCTGCCTATCTATTCATCTATCTGTCAATGTATATCTATCTATCTAGATAGTTATCTATCTTTCTATCTATCTAATTATGTATCTATCTATCTATCTACATATATTTCAATCTATATGACCCGGAAACGTTGTTCTGCCATATAAATTATTTTTATCTATCTGTCTTTATATCTATTCATCTATCTGCTGATGTATCTTTCTATCTAACTATCTATCTATCTATCTAGATAATTATCTATCCTTCTATCTATCTATTTAAAAATCTATCTATCATTATATCTATCTATCAATCCATCTGACCCGGCAAACGTTGTTTGAATCATTGAAATGGCTATTAAAAAATATGGGTTGTTGATAGATGGGTGAAAATTTAGAGTTGTATGTATTTTTTAATACATCATAAAAATATAAAATAAAAAAATATTGTCCAAAAAATTCATACAAATGTTTGGGGTCACCCTAATCACTTAGGGGTATGAAAAATATATTACGACCTATTCTCAGACCGACTATTGTTATTTTCGATTGCCATCTTGCAACTCTATTGAGGATCTGTGGATAAAATTTAAAAAAATGAAAATCGCGATGTAATTTTTATTCTAGGTCATGACAAAATAAAAATAAAATACTCAAAAAGTTCATAATCAACTAATGAAAATAGGAGTTAATCGTAGAAGGGTGAAAATTCAGGGTTGTATGTATTTTTGAATGCTAAAAAAAATTATCATAAAAAAATAGAACAAAAAATGTTGTCTGAAAGATAAAAATTGAGAGGTTCAACATTTGGGGGATTAGATTTTGTTCGATTATCAGACCTAACCGATATGCACACAAAATTTCATGAGAATCGATGGAGCCATTTCGGAGGAATTTAACAAATAGAAAATAGGGGCTTATCGTAGAGGGTTGAAAATTTGAGGTTGTATGTATTTTTGAATGCCGTATCAGAAAAAAAAGAACAGAAAATTTTGTCTGAAAAATAAAAAAAAATTAAGGGGTGGACTGCTCTCAACAGTTAGGGGGATAAAAATTAGATATTTTCCGATTCTCAGACCTAACCGCTATGCACACAAAATCTCATCAGAATCGGTCGAGGCATTTCGGAGGAGTTTGACGAATAAAAAATAGGGGTTGATCGTAGAGGGGTAAAAATTTAGGGTTGTATGTATTTTTGAATGTTGTATCATGAAGAAATAGAACAGAAAATTTTTTACGAAAATTAAAAATTATGGGGTGGACCACCCTTAACATATAGGAGGATGAAAAATAGATGTTAGCCGATTCTCAAACCTACCCAATATGCACACAAAATTTCATGAGAATCGGTCAAGGCATTTCGGAGGAGTTTAACTTCTAACACCGTGACACGGGAATTTTATATATTAGATATACACACACATATATATATATATATATATATATATATATATATATATATATATATATATATATAATTATATATATATATTCTATATGCGAAACTTAAACAAAAAAGTGGTTGTTTTCAAATATTTATTTTTCAATAGATTTAGTAAAAGCAATACAATACGTATGTTATATACTACGAATAAAGAGTGTGGGTTGAATCATTCAAGATAAACTTTTATCATTGTAAAAGCACAATCTGACTTAGTTCACGGATTCAACAAAATTTTAACATTATTTATAATTCTCAGATTCGACTTCAGTGTTCTCTCCGAAAATAGGTACAATCAAAGTATTTTCTGCCACGAGATTGTATTTGGTTACGAAACATGTGAGTCTTTTGCATAAACAAGTATCAGTTTCAAATGTATCAAATATGTCACGGTGATGGTAATATGCGTGAGATAAGATTCTGTAGATCCTTCGACAAATGGAGCTCATCTTGGGAAGCGACGATTCTTCATTTATAGTATTTGTGGGAAAATGTTGTTTGCTGTTCAAAAGAGTGGTTGATCCTCCCAAGGTATGATTAATGTAATCTATGGCACTACATCTTTTCGGCCTTTTGTGAGCCGCACATAGAAAAATCCATTGATCAGTAGCTGTCATTTCGTTACAAGATTCAGGTGTACATTCTTTCTGTAGCTGGAGAACAAGAGGTTTTAGTTCCGCGCAGAACTGTTTTAAGTGCTCGTACTTCCAAACTCCTTCTTTTAATGTTACCGGCTTTTTTAATATAAGTTGAATATTAGCAGGGTCTTTCCGAACCATTTCTTGAATGTGCTGTTGAATTGCTAAAGTACTATCCAATCCATAAATAGATTCACCAGGGCTGCGGTGTAAATCATCATCTCTAGATATTTTGAATTTTATGTTCATATTCCCGGGTGCTATTTTCACTTTCGGGATCTACAAATTCCTTTAGTCAGATCGATTGTCTCCAAACCATACAATAAATACGGGATTAAAAATCAAAAAATAATTTGTCAGTGACTGTCAAATCTTTTGAAGTTTGACATTCTCTTTTTTTTATTCATAGTCAAAATAGTGTCATACTAAATTCTAATACACAATATGTGTGAGAAATGTGTTTCGGTTCAACAGGAGGAGTCCGAAACCATTTGCAAATGGCGACCCCATCGACTCAATTAAATAAAAGTTTATTCCTTCAAAAAAAATATTTTTTTATGGTTTTATGAGATATCATGAGGGATTATTAATCTTCTTCGAAAGTTTTAGCAAAGAAGGACTACAGTTTCACAATATTTCAGTAAAATAAATTGACAAATCAACAATTACTTTGAACATTATGTTAAATATTGATGATGTTTGCTACCTATATAACACATAGACATTTCAGAAATAAAATTAAAGAACATAAATGCTGTTTCGTAAACAATAAGAGAGATGCTAATTATTCCAATAATTTGTTAAATGGGATGAGGATAATTCTTCTAATAAATATTTCCATATTTTACATAGAGAGAATAGAAGATTGAAATTAAACTTTTGGGAAGCCCCAGAAATTAACAGGTATAAGAATTCTGATCTGTTACTGAACAAACAAATTGAGGTAAATCATTCTCCACTCCTGAATATATTAAATACCTGATGTAGATTGAGCAAGTTTTCTGGAAGGACTACCTACCCTCCACCCTGAATTAATTTCTTGTCGTAATCATTTTTTCCTAGGTACTGTGAATTTTACCAATGATGTAATGAAAATAGATATTGAGATATTCTACTTGAAATGTATGCTCCGGGTAGCTCAAGGAATTGGAAAATTCTAGTTACAATTTACCTGATTTATCTCCATACAGACAATAAAACAATTTAAAGAATTTACTAAAAGATTACAAAACTCTCATAAAATTAGAATAAATGAAATTTAAAAAAAATATAATTATGAGTTCGTTGTACATCAATATACTGACCTGGTTTTTGTTGTTCCTCTTGTGTAGGCTGATGTTCCAACACCTAGGATCTTTCGGAACTCCAAGGGTCTTGTACTTCTAGTGTCTTTGGGTAGTTAATATTCCTGGATTCTTTTCGTTAGCTCCTGAGGTCTCTTTGTAAGCTCCTGGGGTATTTAAATGGGACTTCTAGGGTCTTATTGTAAGCTCATGGGGTCTTGCGCCTCCTAGCGCAAACGATATTTAAGAAAATTTTACGGTATTTAGGGAAAACTGAAAACTCTATCGCCTTTACAATATATTTACGTCGTATCAACTTAATTCATAAATCGAAAAACATCATCCGGCTTCGACGAATTTTTATCCCCCCTACAATTTGAAGTGACGCTAGTAATCGAATGTTCTTTACTGGTTGATCTCGGCTGAAATTTGTTTGAGCCAGTGGACGGTATTTCATAACGTTACATACTTAACAATTGATGTAATAAAACTAAGGTACCAAGATTTCATTATTTAATTCTATCCGAAGAAGCCACCGTGTGGTAAACGCCGCGTCATGGAGTCAAATATAATAACCTTTAAAATTAAAATAAAAAAATTAAAAAAATGTGTTTTTCCGATAACATTGTTATAGGTTTTAAACAAGTAACGGCTACATCAATTCAACATTTAATGTTTTTGAACGGAGTTCCTTACGGCAGGCTTGGAGGAGATAGGGATTTTGCTGCGCGACCAAACTGAAAAATATGCGAGACTAAAAGTGTGACGGAAGTAGACTGACGAAAGTAGACTGACTGACGAAAGTCACGCTTTTAGTTAACACAAGCGAATATTGTATACCTTTCTCTTGCTCCCTCTTTCTTCCCGTTCTCTCATCCCTTCTTTTTCTGATCCCACTCCGCCACGTCAATCGCCAATTCGCCAATGCATTATATGTGCTCATTAATTCATGTACAAGCAACTCGAAAACGTCAGATGTGAAACATCGAAATAATTTTATATAAGTTATATGCATGAAAGAACAGATTACGATAGGAACCAGATATGGCATAATGAAAAGATAAAGCTTCACAAATTTGTTCCATAAAATAATGACTACGTATTGTAGGTTAATATTCAATTACATAGCGTGGCGATACGTTATCCTCTCGTCATATGCCCTCTTGCGTCTAATTTTTAATTGTGTTGACGACCGAGTGGCCTAAGTACTGAACCCTGGTGTGCCGTATTTCTGGGTTCGAATCCCAGAGGTTACTCCTAGCTATTTTAATTCTTCTATTTGCCATCTCGTAAGAGCTCTTAGCCCCACATTTCAATATTAATTATTTCAACTTGGATTAGCAGAAGTTATCACTTCCGTCGTGCGCCCCGACACGCACTACCTGGTGTCCCATGACACCGTTTTTCTTGTTTTTTACTCTCATTTTGTACAATAGAAAATAAATATTTTAATATAGATTTTCTTTGAATATCATTGTCCTGAGTATGAATCAGAGCTGTGACGAGCACTGAAGAATAGTGCTTCGAGCACTAAGCACTAAGCACTTGAAAAAAAAGGCTCCCGGTCTCGAGCACTAAGCACTTATTTTTACTGAAGGCTTACGATTGCTAAGCACTTTGTGAAAGTAATTTGACATTTCGAGCACTAAGACCTAAGTACTTTTTTATGAATTGTTGAAATTGAGGTTATTTTAATCGGTAAAGAAATTGTAAGCTGGCATATGAGTATGATATTATTGACGGGTGAGAAGAGATGCACAGGGTGTTACAAATTCGATGATCACTATGAGCTGGTATACAGAACTATACAGGGTGTTTCATTGGTAAATGAACATACCTACGACAACCTGACCTAGAGCTATCCTAGGCGAGTCCAAAAAATCGATTTATGATAGGTCTAATCAATTCCATAACTGAGTTTATGCACCAAAAATTTCAATTCCTCATAACTTTTGAACGTATGATTCACTTCCACAGGTCGTCTGATTTATATTTAAATTTCCAGAAAATTCCAGGTCCGTATTTGGAAATTATGGGACTTCTTCCAAGCGGAGATTCAATATATTGGTATATTGAAGTTTTGGGATTTGATGGAGATATTTGGAAAGAGCAGAACATTTTCAATGGGGTGCAGTAGATTTCATTGTCCCGCACGTCATTTTGCTCGAAGAGAGGTTCAGGGAAAGATCCAATTGAATATTGGAATTCCACTAAATTCTCAGAAAAATCGTACATTGTACGGAGGGGGACTTACGTCCCTCGGGATTGAAATCTGTTGCCCTCTGTAGTTAACATCCTTATAACTCCCTTGATACATAAATAACTATAAGCATAGGCATTCTCACATGCCATTTTTGATCAATTTCATAAAGATCATAGATACATTCAAATTTAAATAATACAGAAACAAGATATGCTTCTGTAATATGTGACCTACGAACATTGATATTAGCTAAATGACACAGATTTTATTGAAAATAGGATAAAAAAGGACCTGTGTGGAATCTTAGTATTAGTATTCAATCACCTAAGTGATGATTAATATTATATTGAAAGCACACAGAGTATTGAAAGATTCATTATTTGATATTAAAAATCCCATGCGTATTATTCATATTTCATCAGAATATAGGTACTGAAGAAACTATGCGATTTAGATAGTTGAGTTCCATGGCCATAAAAAAATCCAAAATTTTCATTCAATGTATTGACTACATACAAGTAACATATAAGTAATGGTGTACAACTCATCAAAATGAAAAAAAATTCAAACATCCCCATTAGCTTTTAATAAAACTAAGTTTTCGAAGTTCCTGTCACTCAGAGCATGACGTCTTGGGGCATTTACTATAGACGCAAATGAAAACAGTCTTTCAACAGGAGCACTTGTTGGAAGGGGGTGTTGTATTTTATAAATAATTTTTTTCTTGACTTGACACTAACGTGACATGTTTATCACTTAAAACTTCGTGTAACGACAAGTTTGGCTCAGGGCTTAGTGCTTAGTAATCCGCAGAAGTGCTTGGGAGCACTTTTGGGATTACTAAGCACAAAGCCTTTTGTTGAAGGACTTCAATTACTAAGCACTGCTTTTGAAAAGGGCTCGTAAGCACAGTGCTCGGGAGCACAAAAGGGCTCCGAGTGCTTTCACGAGCACAAAGCACAATGCTTTGGCACAGCTCTGGTATGAATGATGATTGCTTTCATTTCAAATCGCTAAAACGAGTCATTCATTTATTTAAATTTTCCATTGAGTGTCTGGTGAACGAAGATCCCAATTCAGCTCGGTCTCAGATACGGAATTCAAACTTTTTTAGATATCGTAAAGTTATTCATATATTATATTTCACCAAATATTCACGCCTCACCATTTTTGTTAGTTTCGATGAACTTAGAATTAATTATAGCCTAAAGGGAGCAGCAATTGCTTTTAATCTTGGGGTTATTTTACTTTCACCAAATTCCCCAATTCGAAGAGGTACAGCGATGAAATTCTTGTCGATAAAAAATGCCTCATCTGAATGTCTATCGAAGAATCGAACGAAACCATCAATTTTTATAACATATAATTGATGGATGTTCGGATTTTCGAAATATTGAACGGGGCGACCTTCGCCTGACAAGGCCAGTGATGAAGGCAGGGTTAACAAACGGAGATTTTGAAGGTTCATTAAACTTATTTATGTTGAAAGTTTACTCGAAAGCGCCAGAGGAACAAACAATTATTTTTTGTTGCTATCTTGGAGTGATATGGTGTCGCATTTTCAGTTTCTTATCTTTAACAGTTAACAACATTTCCCAAGATAAATACATCTATAATCTAATAGAAAATACATCAACTTCTATACATTTTGATAATGGTGCTTAGGGGCCGTTCGAGTATTATGTGAGCACTATAGGGGAGCAGAGGGGTTTTCGATTTGCTTATTTTTGATGACATGGGGGTAGGGGGTTCGAGAGGGTGATTACGTCAGCAGTAGTTATTTTTTTTTAAACATTGGCAACCCATACATTGTCTATGCTTGAAAAACAAACACATATTCGGAGATTCCCACAAATAATGAATACGTTAAGGTGCTAGCCCATGGACTACTGAAGACTGTTAATTGGAATTAATATGTATGAAAAAAAATTTGTTTTGTTCGTAATAGTACTTAATAAGATTATAATATTTGTACTTTACTCTATGTTGAATACTGTGTCAATAAAGTTTGTTTAAATGAATATTATGTGCGTTAAAGTCCTTTATTCCAAGACTATTTTATAACTGCTGCGCATGAAACAATGAAAAAAACAGAATACAAAAAAAATGTTTATTTAAGCATGGGAGGGGGGATAAGAGATTTGCTTACTTTTGCTGACAAGGGGTAGGAGGGGGTAAATAATTGTAATAAATCTGCTAACATAATACTTGAACGACCCCTTTTCCACTGAAATTGTTGGCAACTAGTGTTTTAAGCTGTTCGCAGCTCTTCAGATAATCCCCAACTTTTGTTTCTATTGTGTCCGCACTGAGTTGCCAACAATTTGAGAAACCTTTCAGTTGACAACAAGCTGTCTCCACTATCGGGAATATCTTCGATCGACGATGATATTATGCAAGAAGCCGCAGTATTTATTATTTCGTGCAAAAAAAAAGAAAGCATAAATATTGGGTACGACCAAGCCTCAAAGGAAGAAAAGGACATGGAGGAATTTAACTATTAAATACTTTGAGAGGAGATGACCAGACCTATTGTCATTTTTCACTTTCTTTTAGCAGGTTTTCACTTTGAAAACATCTTATTATCTTGTTTACACGATGAAGAAGATATCTTGGATGGGATTGGTTTTGGTTCAAATTGGTTGGGGGGTTGACCCCCTGGGGGAAGAAATAAATAATGTATACATGTTGCAGGGCGTAATTTTGGAGCAATAGGATTGAAAATTTGTGAGTAGGTAGTTTCGTATGATTTATTGGATGGGATTGGTTTTGGTAGGAATTTTTTGGGCGGTTGACCCCCCAGGAGAAGAAATAAATCTTGTTCACAAGATTTATTTCTTGATCACAAGGCGCAATTTTGGGACCATAGAGTTGAAACTTTGTATGTAGGTAGTTTCGTATGATATCTTGGATGGTATTTATTTGGATATAAATTGGTTGGGAGGTTGAGCCCCCGGAGGAGGAAATACATAGTGTTTACACGATAGAGGGCGTAATTTTCGTTTTTTGGATTTGGAAGAAAAATCATAATTGTTTCGAACAATCAGTAAAAATTTGAAATAGTAAATTTCACGAAGAATTCTGTAAAAAAATGAGAAATCCACAATTTTCCTGGATCTTGAGAAGAAATTGTCCATTACAGGAATATTTGATAAAATTTTTGGAAATTCAAATAATGTCAATAACTTCTGTTTCATTCGAATTTAAAATTATTAGTAGTTTTTTCCCATAAAATACATACTATTGCAATATATCTAAAGCAGACAGGTGCGGGAATAGTTTTTCTATCCGTTTTAGACCTCGTTGAATACGATTTTCGAAAAAAATTTCATGTCTGATCGAGTCAAATGAGCTGAAATATTGTACATGGGATAGTTTTCCTTGCAGAACGAAACTACCAAAATTCGATTGAATTTTCCAACCGCCACCATTTTTACGTAGATATTTCTTTTTTCGTGATTTTTGAAAAATTGTCGAACTTCACAGCCTCTTGCAGATTGAGTTAGAGTGTTGAAATTTGGTACGTACATTGAGATAATGTTGACTTAAGATCCTTTGTTGGTTTCAACTCTTTTTCTCAGCCGCGCTGTTTTTCGTGCTGACTATTCCGGTCGAATTGCATCTCGGTCTGCCATCAGTACGCAATGCACTTCGCGTATTTATTTTCTTTTTTTCAATTCGAAAAATACGACATTAGTGATGGAGCTGCTGCTCACGTTTTTTTTTTTTTATTTACAAAGAGTTTATCTGATTTAGGTTCCCGGTATATCGTTTGACTGATATTCATAAAAAAAGTTTAATTCAGAAATGATGTGAAGCAATACTATGAATTAATTCCATTATTCGGAATATTAAAACACATAATTCAAGCAGAAAAGCTTGAAAACCTTCAATATCTTTCGGAAAGTATAACGAACAAAAAATATGAAAGGCTGATGTGAACAATAGGTTGTCATTCTAGAAAAATGTTGGTACTCGCCTGGAAAAATTGAATAATCTTCATTACGTTCATTCGTATGTATGAAATTGTTAATGAGAGATCAATATACCGAAATTCGACATTTCACTTTATATAATAATAGAGAAATTCGTAATACTCAACGAACTGAAAAATGATTAATCAAACTTTTAAATGGTACTTTCGTTGCAGCATCTTCAACGTTTCCTTTATTGCTGTTATTTCTTAACCAGGAAGAAATAATTTGAATTATGATTATTAAATAATAAACGATGGTACGGTACTTCAGAAATAGTGAGAAATTATGTAAAATGAGATGGTACGAGTAGCAAATGGCGAATTAATATGTATCTGATTAAAATATTTCCTATTTGATCGGTGAACTTCAGTTATCTTTCTCAATGAAGTATTTATTTTATTCGGCAGATGTTATTTCATGAGCTGCCAGATTTTAATGAAAATAAAAGCTACCGTTTTTTTCTGCTAAGGTTCAGCGATCCGATACAACGTGTTCTATAATAAAAATCAAATCATGAAGAATATACGAGTTGACCATGGTCAATTTACTATATTACATAAAGTGAACAAAGAGAATTCTTCAATAATTTAAAAAATTATTAAAGAGCAGGTTGTATATATTCTACGACGAGAATTCTACATTCACAGTGCAACAACGAATTATAGAAAACGTCAAGTCACCCCGAATCAAAATCTGTACAACTGTTTCGATCTTATTAGATCTCATCAGTGCAGCTTAATGACTAGGAGTGAATTTAGAAATTTCTTATTGTTCCCAAATAGAAATCGCGGTCGGACTACTATCTGGATAACATCCCAAAGCGTCCTCCACCAAAGGTATTGGAAACCAACAATTCACCGCTTAGGTCGACAAAGCAGAATCCCGTCGCGAGAATACATTTTTCCTGACTTGAAATGTCTACTCTTCAACTGTGGCGTATGTGTCTCCAATGTGCGTTAACTTAGCTTTTTTCACTAAGAGTCTAATACGCTGCACTGATGACATCTAATAAGATTGAAACAGCTTTATGCAGATTTTGAGTCGGCGGACTAGACGATTTCTATAATTTACAGTTGGATTGTGAATGTAGAATTCTCGTAGCGGAATACATATAACCAGCCCCCTTGGAAAGTTGTTTGAAAATTTTTTTAATTATAGAAGAATTTTTTTTGTTCACTTTATGTGTTCCATAATATTTATGGTACAGATTGATTTCATTTGAATGAACATCTTGCAAGATTTCAAGTTATCAATTAATATGAAAGATAGCCATATAAACACTAAGCATACAGAGTGTCTCTAATAGTTGAAGACATAAGGCGTAATACATCATTTTCCAAAACGTGATGTTGTCTCAACTAACGATTTAGATTGAAGTTAAAGATATAAATAACCATTATTTTTTGTAAAGAACATCATAGTAAATATTTATCTCAATTACTCTTGTGATGTCCTTTTTCTTTATTTACTCATTCGAAACATTGAATTTTAACATTGTATCATCTGAATAAGGATTCTTCGATAAAGATAATTCCAGTTATCTTGAGATTTAAAATTCACAGACCTAATATGGAGTTCATTATATGGAGGTTATTGTCAAACGATTGAGAAAATGTCCAGGGCACTTCTGTTATTACTACGCGATTTTATTATATTCATACCATTTTAATTGATACCATATTGGAATGTAGTAATATAATATGCATATCATAAAAACTTTGAGATTTGATGATCTTTTGGTGTAGGTCAATTGTCGATTTATACTTGGGAGTATTCAACACAAGAAACATTCGACTTAAACTATTGTATCCTTATAAAGGTTCGTGATGTCAATTCAGAGAATTAAAATTATGTTAATATATCCTTAATGTAGTTTTCATTCCAAATTCGATCATAAGTGATTAAAATTCTGCCAATGTTAATGTGTTCACTTTCTCATTTATGACTGGATCGTTCATTATTTTAGGACAGTAATTATTCGGGACATTATGGACTAAGTTCGTGATGGTAATGATCAATTACTTGTATATATAGTACCTATATGATATCATTTTCCGTATAGCAAAATTTTTGTCTCCAACTTTAAACGTGTTTTTTGAACACATGGCATTGTCTGTGATATGCTTTCAGTTGTATATATTTGAGTTAGAGATTAATACTGCAATTTTACTTTATTTTTATCTTTATGTCCAGTTAAGTCAATTAATTTTTTGAAGAAACTAATTGATTTTTATAGCGTGATGAAACTTTTTCTCGCCAATCTATTAATGTTATTGTCAAAGACATCTACTAAACATTGAAAATGTTATTTCTAGCGGAAAACCTTAAACCTAAATATATAAAATATACAGCATGTTCTAAAAGAGGACTTCTAAACGAATGTAGATGTTATAGGTCATTTTCAATTGAAATAACTTTATAGATTGTGAGCCCATTATTGATGGTTTAAAACTTATAACCGTTTTTGTATTATTTGTTTTTAAATATTGCCTATTACATTGACTAGAAAATAAACAGCAAGGATATCACTATTTATTTGCTCCATATTTTATTGCGAGTGTGGCATTGAAAAATGTACCTTACATAAGTATGAATTTTATGTATAATTGTTACTTCAGAATTAAATCGGCTGTGGTCTATACGATTGCGAAACAGTTTAAAGCGCTCGATTCCCGGGTCCGGGGTTAAACTATTCGCTATGTGCTTACCTCGTGCCGCCCCCTACCGTCTTGAAAGATGGAACTTTAGCCGGACGTTTCATTGTGATCTTTAATATAAGTAAAGCTAAATATCAAAGATTTAGTGCAATTACATGTTAGCAATGTGAAAAAATTGAAAGTACTAATAGATTATAGCTCAACGTTTGATATTCTATAAGCAGCAAGGTAAGTCATTAATTTGAAAAGAAGTTCTGTTGACATTACGTGCTATTTTGTAGGTTATATTAGACGATAACATTGCCTAGTCTTTCATAAAAAATAATTATATAAGTTGAACTGTCATGATGACAAATAAAATGAGAAAACTTATATTTTCCCATCGTAAATGCATGTCTTTCCTTGTGTAGGAATTGGTAAATCGATCTTTCCTTAATTACTCGTCTTTGTTCATAATTTCTATTATATGTTCTTTTTGCTTCTTGGTAGCATGTCCACATTAATTCTAGACATCTTAATAAATTAATAAGGATTCAACTCGGTTGAAATTTTTTCGTAAAATCGGACGGAAAAACAAACAACAAATACGTAAGCTAGGGTTATGATAGATTTACTTCTTCACATATGCTCTGTGTTCCGACGTTGTCAAATTGCAATTTCATTTTCACCTCGAGTAAATTCACCTAGAACTCAAGAATGCAAAACGGAGTGACACGGCGTGAAGATTAATTGGTGAAATTTTCACTGGTGAATATTTTCACCTCTTTCAAGAATTAGAGCCCTGGAGAGAGTGTAGCGTGAATCAATATTTTGCTCACTGTATTTTTGATAGTAGGTTAGGGTTACTCACTTTACTCTTTTGACTAACTCTTTATCCATTTCTGCCTTTGTAGAAGTTCATGAGTTGACGTAGGAAACTTGTAATACTTTACAGTACTATTATTTCTGCCCGTATTCCCACAATTAACTACACAACAAGTATCGTGTCCCATTTTACCCACTTATAGCATTCAATAAACATTAACAGCGTCCGGCAGAGTTGCGGAAATTCACCACTGCGCGCGCTCAGATAGTTTCGCTTATCCCCTCCAACCGTCGACACATAGCGAATACGTGAATTCAAAAAAATGCCTCATTAGCTAAATAGGTAGACCAAATCGAATTTATCAAAAAAAATGAGTAGGTGGGTATAAAAAAAGTTTTTCATTTATTGCAGATTTTCATAAAGTGGAATAAAAATTGATACCAATGGAACGGTAAAGTCTTCAGGCCCACACTCTCAACAGATAACAAGCAAATAAACAATGTTATACAAGCTGACAATTTTCTGCTCAGTGTGTATTAAGTCATTTTTGAATAAAACGCAAAACAGGTCATTTAAGGTTATAAATCCTATTTTATTGAAGAGTTATCATTTAGTCACATTTATGAAAATTTTGGACTGAATGGCACGAAATCGGTAGTTGAAGACGACCACAGCCATAATTGAAAAAACAGAGAGTTTTTGGACTGTCGAATTTTCTTCAAATTCATAAACCTCAATTTTTTCAAAGTTTTGAGTATATATATATATAAATATATAAATATTTATATATATATATATATTATATATATATATATATATATATATATATATATATATATATATATATATGTAAATATATAGATGTAATAATTGTATATGTGCAATTTCAAAATAGAAATTAATACCATTGCACTATCAAATCATACAGTTTTATGTCTAATTTCTGTGAAAATTTGAAAAATACCAACAGATGAAAGGCTCATAGATAAGTTGATGAAATTTCTCTATAATTCATGTCAGCATTTATGATTTTAATTATGCAGATAGTACATTATTCAGGTGTTAGTTTTCATAGATTTCTTCGTTTAATCCTTCAAATCTTCTACTAACTACGTTTGCATCATATTTAAAAGTTATACAAACAAATCACTATATGCTATAATTTCAATCCGCTCAGAATCTCTGAATTTAAAGCTACAGTTCCATCGGAGGAACATTTTTGTTCCTGTTGCTTGTTTCCGTAAATGTTCCAAAATGTTCCTTTCCTTTAAAATTTCTCTATGTTTCGGCAACAAATGTTGATTGTTTCTACTAAACAATATGCAACTATAGACAATTTTATTGCTTCAGTGGTAACAAGAAATTTACGTATGTTACTATCAGTTTCTACCATTCTACCTATGGCAACAAAGTGAAACATTTATCAACAAAATGTTCCTCAATTTTCCTGCGGTGGAACCGTAGCTTAACGATACATTGTTTTGACTATTCATTTAAGGAAACAAAATATCCAAGTGAGTTGAATATTCGGTTCTTAAACATGTTTTCCGCAGTTTTACAAACCGGTTATATTATGTCCCACGTTCTTTGTTTGTAACAACTGCACTGATAGTTCCGATTCTAGTTAGGCTTTGAACTATCAGGAAGTTTAATTTTTTTTAACGAATAACTGGAACAAATGTTACAGTGACTATGGAAATTAACTACTAAATTGTATATGAAAATATTTATGATGCAATTTCGGTGTGACATAACTATCAGGATACCTACAATACAGGGAGTGGTAACATATCATTTAATCGATTTTGATTTCCGTGTTATAATTTATATTCACACCAATTTGTTTCGAATATATATATATATATATATATATATATATATATTATATATATATATATATATATATATATATATTATATATATATATATATATATATATATATATATAATATATATATATATATATATATATATATATATATATATATATATATATAAATTATATATTTATATATATATATATTATATATATATATATATATATATATATATATTATATATATATATATATATATATATATATATATTATATTTATATATATATATATATATTATATATATATATATATATATATATATATATATATATATATATATTTATATATATATATATATATATATATATATATATATATATATATATATATATAATATATATATATTATATATATATATATATATATATATATATATATAATTATATATATATATATATATATATATATTATATTTATATATATATATATATATATATATATATATATTTATTCGAATTGTTGTTGCCTGTTGATATTTTTAATCTTTGATAATTATTAGCAATAACAGCTGGTTGAATTCTTAAAAAACTCAATTTTATCAAAAAGTTGGACGCAGTCGAAATTGAAATTTCTTTGACATTATTGATTGAAAAAATTGAATATTGCTTTGTATATTTGCCAGTCTTATTAATATTCAAAATTGGCTTAATTATTAGATAGTAAGGGAAACCAAAGAAACCTTTATACGTTGTTACAATAATAAAATATATATTTATCTAATATATATTATATATATATATATATATATATATATATATATATATATATATATATATATATAAAGAGATTTTCTCCCATTACTCACAGAGATTATTAACACACACACATATTGAAATAATAGAAAATAAAAATAATAAACATCGACTATCACAGATGAGAACAGAAAAACGAATGATACTGTACGAAAACAGCAAGGAGTTAAACTTTATCTAGAATATTACAGTAAATGCCACTACGTTGATTTGTATCGGTTTTATAGTTTAGTGCATTTTGTGTTTTTACAATATGGTACATTTCAAGAAAAATACGATTTTTATAATTATGATTTTCGCCTAAAATCTTTAAATCTTCGACATTAAAATGATGTCCTGTTTTCAAATGATGATCTGTAAGAGCACATGATCCTTTTTTTATCTTGCAATCACTTCTGTGTTGCGTAACTCTTTTTGTCAACCACTGACCAGTTCGACCTATATAACATCCATTACAATAGCAGCAGTCTATTTTATAGATGACATCACTTTTTAATAGTGGTGGAGTGACGTCTTTCGACTTTGAAAAGAGTTTTTTATTAGTCAAGGTGTTATGTTTCACTATGCTGATGTCTTTGTACTGTTTAAAAAGTGCGATAATTTTGTTTGTTAATCCATCTACATTAGTCAAGTTAACATATTTTTGCTGGTGGGGTTGTCACGGTGGTTTATCGTAGAGTTTTGTATCATAAATGAGGCATCTGGGAATGTATGTTGCTTGAATGTTGATTTGTCACGGTCGAGAATATATCCTATATCATAAATATATATATATATATATATATATATATATATATATATATATATATATATATATATATATGTGTGTGTGTGTGTGTGTGTGTGTGTGTGTGTGTGTGTGTGTGTGTGTGTGTGTGTGTGTGTGTGTGTGTGTGTGTGTGTGTGTGTGTGTGTGTGTGTGTATAGTGATTATCTCCATGAAAAATTTTTGATTATCCAGTGATCTCTAACGGTGTTTATTATATTTCATTGTCTTGGCACCTGATAGATTTTTTCTTTGCTATTTACATCCCTATTCAATCAATAAGAATTACCAGTTCACCCCTCTACCCCTCTTAGATATCTGGTTTTTGTTCCGAAAGAAACTTGAGCCAATTACTTATAATTGAAATTTAAAAACCGAGTGAGCAGGAGAGCTCTCACTAAGGTCGTACTCTCCCTTATTTTTTTACATGCAAATTTTCAACCCCTCAAGTCAATTTGTCAAGAGATGCATAAAGTTTGAGTACCTGCATGATTGCATGAAATCTCTACCAACAAATTACGGCGCAAAGATAAAACCCTTGGAAACCCTGAAGGTTACATCCACCGCAGGAGTGCTCTGTCACTAAGGTCCTTCTTTTCCTTTTTTTGTAAATACAAATCTTCAATCCCTCAAGTCAGTTAGGAGGAGCTCAAAAGACGCACAAAGCTTGAACCAGCAAAATCGAATTAAATCTCTACAAACAAATTACGGCGGGAAAATAAAACATTTTAAAGCCCTAATTAACATCTTGCTACCATTGAATTCCGTACAAGCCTTCTAACTCCTAAGTTTGGTAGAGAAGATCAATGCTCGAAATCCTCAAGATCTTTTGAAATTTCAACATAAGAATTGCTGACATGAAAATGAATGTACTCCACTAACATCAACTAAACCCACTCAACTAATTGAAACCCTCTGACTCAATCAGCAGAAGCTGTGGAGCTGGGCAAAACTACAAAGTCCATGAATGAATAAAAAGCTCATACATACAACAAATGATACCAAATTTCATCTCAGATCGGATGGGGAGATGTCCATATACATATCTATATATCAGACATTACACAAATTTCAGAAATTGAAGCACAGGAAGTCTAAACAGATTTAAAAACTATTCCAGCACTTCCTTGATAACTTTCGCAATACAGTGTAATAGTTAATTTTTTTTCGGAAAAATACGACTAATAAATTAATTACTTCCTCAGAATGTGCACAGAAGACACCAGAAATAACTTCATTATCATCACAGCCTCTCTAAGTGCGATTTACGGACTGAAACCGCTATATACATCTCACCCAATTCTCCTATCAATTAAAGAAGTCCTCTACCTACCACAATCTGTAGGTAAAAACATTGTATTTTTATGGATACCTTCTCACATGGGCATTAAGGGGAATGAAGAAGTTGACGCTCTAGCCCGTAAAGCAATTTAAGATGAAAATACACTTTACCAAAATAATTTACCATCTTCAGACCACAAATCTTCAATTCGTAACTTCATAATCAACACCTGGCAATCCACTTGGAATAAAACGATAGCAAAACTTAAAGAAATCAAAGGACTAGTAAATGAGAAATTATCCCTACCCACAAGAAGGAGAGACCAAGTTATCATAAATCGTCTTCGTCTAGGACATACACTCCTAACTCACCAACATATCCTGCGAAAGGAACCTACTCCTACCTGTAACAACTGTGATACGCAACTCACGGTAAAACACCTCTTGGTGGAGTGTCCATCACACGATCAAGGAAGAAGATCAAACCATCTAGAGGACAACATGAAAACTATCCTCAAACGCGATCTTCAAAAAGTGCTAAAATTTTCAAGAGACACTAACATGTACTGTAAAATCTGATTCCTAATCACATCATGTCCGTCCCTGCTAATAACTCACCGCAGTTGATGCAGGGTTATTTTTGTTTGAAATTATTTACGCAGATAATTTTTAACTCTATTCGACTTCACAATTCGTGATCCGTCTCTGAACCAAAGGTACAGCATCTTATCGGCGCGAAGAGAGAGATACGAGAAAGTTCCAGCGAGAGTTCGTAGTAAGTAATAATGTCCATGGCATTTTGGCGCCCCGGGCCTTCGTAGTATTGTGTCCGAGGATTGTAAACCTGACCCAAATCGCGAGACTGGAAAGGGTTTCACCGTTTCGATGACTCAGGTGTTTGAAAATATCAAATGTAATGGGTCAGATTGAAACAGACGATTGTTGTTGAAACCTCGACGACGCTAAAGAATGCGCCCACTGTTGTTTGGTACAGGTGAATTTCAATGCAGCCTTAATGACTTCGATCAGATTACATTCAAGCGGTTTTATTTCGCACTCTAGAACCGAAATCATTGAAAAACAATTTCGAAATAGTACCACATGGTTCAGCTGTGTGAAATGAATTTCATTCTTACAGGACCTTCTGCTGTGAGACACTATTGTTCCTGAATTGAATGGGCATGTTCATTGTGAACACGCTGTGACACTAAAAATAATAAATTAATTGTATGTATAGGTTCTCTACCATATGTGGGTGTATAATTATATATATATATATATATATATATATATATATATATATATATATATATATATATATATATAGGTATATATATATATATATATATATATATATATATATATATATATATATATATATATATGGTATATTTGTCGATCTAGTAAAAGCCTTTGATACCGTAAGTCACGATAGGCTACTGTCGAAGCTGAATGAAATAGGTATTCGTGGACCCGCTCACACACTTCTACAAAATTACTTAAGAAAAAGAAAACAAGTGGTAAAAATTGATAACACGATTAGTAATCAGAGAGAGATAACTTTTGGCATACCACAAGGAACAGTATTAGGCCCCATATTATTTCTATTTTATATGAATGAACTCTTGAAGTTGAATTGTCATGGAACGATTATCTCATTTGCCGACGATACAGTGCTTTTCGTAGAGGGAAACTCATTGGAGGAAGCAGAAACCAACTCGAGACAGGACTTGGAAATGATGATAAAATGGTTCGATGAAAATCTTCTCACCATCAATATTGATAAAACCTGAATAATGTAATATCTGCATAATTAATATCATAAAAGCTGACATGAATTATAAAGAAATTTCATCAACTTATCTATGAGCCTTTCATCTGTTGGTATTTTTCAAATTTTCACAGAAATTAGACATAAAACTGTATGATTTGATAGTGCAATGTCATTAATTTCTATTTTGAAATTGCACATATACAATTATTACATCTATATATATATATATATATATATATATATATATATATATATATATATATATATATATATATATATATATATATATATATATATATATATATATATATATATATATATATATATATATATATATATATATATATACTCAAAACTTTTGAAAAATGGAGGTTTATGAATTTGAAGAAAATTCGACGGTCCAAAAACTCTCTGTTTTTTCAATTATGGCTGTGGTCGTCTTCAACTATCGATTGCGTGCCATTCAGTCCAAAATTTTTATAAATGTGACTAAATGATAACTCTTCAATAAAATAGGATTTATAACCTTAAATGACCTATTCTGCGTTTTATTTAAAAATGACTTAATACACACTGAGCTGAAAATTGTCAGCTTGGATAACATTGTATATTTGCTTGTTATCTCTTGAGAGTGTGGGCCTGAAGACTTTACCGTTCCATTTGTATCAATTTTTATTCCACTTTATGAAAATCTGCATTAAATGAAAAACTTTTCTTATACACACCTACTCATTTTTTTTTTGATAAATTCGATTTGTTCTACCTCTTTAGCTACTGAAGCATTTTTTTGAATTCACGTATAGTTTAACCCCGGTTCCGAACGGCCAATAGGCTTGTAAATTATCTACATTACCCATAGTAACTTGGGAATTATAACCACTAAAAACTCATGGATATATACAACATCCATATCTTACCCGGGAATCGAGCGCTTTAAACTGTTTCGCAATCGTATAGACCACAGCCGATTTAATTCTGAAGTAACAATTATACATAAAATTCATACTTATGTAAGGTACATTTTTCAATGCCACACTCGCAATAAATATGGAGCAAATAAATAGTGATATCCTTGCTGTTTATTTTCTAGTCAATGTAATAGGCAATATTGGAAAACAAATAATACAAAAACGGTTATAAGCTTTAAACCATCAATAATGGGCTTACAATCTATGAAGTTATTTCAATTGAAAATGACCTATAACATCTACATTCGTTTAGAAGTCCTCTTTTAGAACATGCTGTATATTTTATATATTTAGGTTTAAGGTTTTCCGCTAGAAATAACATTTTCAATGTTTAGTAGCTGTCTTTGGCAATAACATTAATAGATTGGTGAGAAAAAGTTTCATCACGCTATAAAAATGAATTAGTTTCTTCAAAAAATTAATTGACTAAACTGAACATAATAATCCAAATAATGTAAAATAGCAGTATTAACCTCTAACTCCAATATATAAAACTGAAAGCCCATCACAGACAATGCCATGTGTTCAAAAACACGTTTAAAGTTGGAGACAAATATTTTGCTGGAAATGATATCATATACTATAATATACAAGTAATTGATCATTACCTGCACGAACTTACTCCATAATGTCCCGAATAATTACTGTCCTAAAATAATGAAGTACCTAGTCATAAATGAGAAAGTGGACACATTAACATTGGCAGAATTTTAATCACTTATGATCGAATTTGGAATGAAAACTACATTAAGGATATATTAACATAAATTTAATTCTCCGAACTAACATCAGGAACCTTTATAAGGATACAATACTCATAGTCGAATGTTTCTTATGGTTAATACTCCCGAGTATAAATCGACAATTGACCTACACCAAAAGATCATCAAATCTCAAAGTTTTTATGATATGCATATTATATTACTACATTCCAATATGGTATCAATTAAAATGGTATAAATATAATAAAATCGCGTAGTAATAACAGAAGTGCCCTTGACATTTTCTCAATCGTTTGACAATAACCTCCATATAATGAACTCCATATTAGGTCTGTGAATTTGAAATCTCAAGATAACTTGAATTATCTTTATCGAAGAATCCTTATTCAGATGATACAATGTTAAAATTCAATGTTTCGAATGAGTAAATAAAGAAAAAGGACATCACAAGAGTAATTGAGATAAATATTTACTATGATGTTCTTTACAAAAAATAATGGTTATTTATATCTTTAACTTCAATCTAAATCGTTAGTTGAGACAACATCACGTTTTGGAAAATGATGTATTACGCCTTATGTCTTCAACTATTAGAGACACTCTGTATGCTTAGTGTTTATATGGCTATCTTTCATATTAATTGAAAACTTGAAATCTTGCAAGATGTTCATTCAAATGAAATCAATCTGTACCATAAATATTATGGAACACATAAAGTGAACAAAAAAAATTCTTCTATAATTAAAAAAATTTTCAAACAACTTTCCAAGGGGGCTGGTTATATGTATTCCGCTACGAGAATTCTACATTCACAATCCAACTGTAAATTATAGAAATCGTCTAGTCCGCCGACTCAAAATCTGCATAAAGCTGTTTAAATCTTATTAGATCTCATCAGTGCAGCGTATTAGACTTTTAGTGAAAAAAGCTAAGTTAAAGCGCTTTGGAGACACATACGCCACAGTTGAAGAGTAGACATTTCAAGTCAGGAAAAATGTATTCTCGCGACGGGATTCTGCTTTGTCGACCTAAGCGGTGAATTGTTGGTTTCCAATACCTTTGGTGGAGGACGCTTTGGGATGTTATCCAGATAGTAGTCCGACCGCGATTTCTATTTGGAACAATAAAAAATTTCTAAATTAACTCCTAGTCAAATAAGCTGCACTGATGAGATCTAATAAGATCGAAACAGTTGTACAGATTTTGATTCGGGGTGACTTGACGTTTTCTATAATTCGTTGTTGCACTGTGAATGTAGAATTCTCGTCGTAGAATATATACAACCTGCTCTTTAATAATTTTTTAAATTATTGAAGAATTCTCTTTGTTCACTTTTGTGCTAGGTATATGATGTCTAGGTATATGGTCCTCTTGAAATACCTGATATTTATTCACAATTAATGTTTTGTTTGTATCCTTATTGAAAGTTTAGTGAATATTATTATTATTATATATATATATATATTTCGATTAATATAGTATTCCAAATGTTCTTTGTATCTGTTAGAACGATCTTGCTTAACCTTATTTTTCTTTATAATATCACGACACATCTACTGCATTTCGTAACATTTTTGAAACCAGTACTCTTTTGCAGGATGATGAACCTCCTGAAATTACATATTGTGTTGTGGAAAATACTGGGACTCTATCGTTACAAGCAATTACTCCAACACAGCCGATGCCTTCACAGGAAGAACTGGATGCGAAATTTGCGGAACTTGTGGTAAGTAACCAACTAACATATACTAAGTAGTTCCGTCAAATTGTCTTTCCTTTATTTTAGTTGTTGAAAGTATTGATTGTCTGAATGATTTAATGAAGTTTCTGCCTGTGCAGGATATCTATTTATCGCTTCGATTTTTCAGCATTATTAGAAGTTTGTCAGTACCTAAAAGAATTAACTAAGACTTCTTAACGTTTCCTAACATTCTCAGTCATTCCAGATTTTTTCAAACTATTTAAGAAAACAAAATTATTGTGATATTCATAAACTTAACATTTTTTTCATTGAATGTCATATTCGAAATATTTTGCAAAATATACGAAGTTGTTGCTAAAATAATAAATATATATATATATATATATATATATATATATATATATATATATATATATATATATATATATATATATATATATATATATATATATATATATATGGGTCATTCTTTGGTATTTGAATTCTAGAGAGACATATTTTCACGAAATTATTTTTCATAGAAGAATGCTGATACTCATTTATTAAGTTATTCACCACTTACACCTTTCATAAGCAAAAGGGCCAGATTATTTAGTGTATTTTACACTTTTTCTAGAAGTCAGAGGAAAAAAGATTGCAGAGGAGTGACACATGACACATAATAGAGACATTTCGACCACAGAAGTGATATTTCTGCTTTAATTCCTTCAACAAAAATAGTACTGTCACAAAAATAAACATATTCTTCAAATCGTTCATAGATTGAATGAAAATATTGAATAACTGAATATAGAGTCATTTCTTAATGTGCGAAAAAAAAAATCAGAGAACAAAAGATATTGTCAATGAAGAAAACTAACAAAATAAAAACGGACAAATGAAAAATATTAACAACACATATAATGAAAATTATTTTTCATAAGTATTTATTGCTTCATCAAACTTGAGGAATAAACTATAACCACTAATCACAAGAGTAGGTTGAGGTAGTTTTACAATGATATCTTCTACCTGTATAAACCCCTCATCTTCCTCTGCAACTTCCTCTTTTATGCATAGTTGAGGTACGGTTACATGCTTTTAGAAACTGGACTAGAATTTCTGCGTTGTCCACACTTCCAGAGCGCATACCTGCGATATGAATTTGACTAAGACGTAGTCTCCATTTTTATCAATAACTTCAGAAAGAGTCGAAATATCTTCATCAGATTCTGGATATACATCGTTCGCATTTAGACGAACATCATTAGTTTTTGAATAATCTTTCTGTCCATTAATAAAATGAGAACAGTTATTTCTACATAAATAGCTCAAACTTTTCATGATGATCTTATTTGGTAATATTGCAAATCCTTGGACCTGGTGAACTTTTAAAGTACCAGGAAAATGTATTACCAATGACGCATTTTCTTCAATTGTTTTTGTATGACTTATTCAAATATGAATGTTTTTCTCCGTCATCTTCTGTATTTACGTTTTTGATATTATCCACAATTTCCTTCATTTTTGTGTTTGGTGTTACGTTCTCTCTGCTTCTATTTAATCTGTATAAGTATTTGTTTTTTAAGAAACTTCACTTCCTTCGTCAATCCTGCTATTTCTTGCTGTTGTCCTATGAACAAACGATTTCTGCGCTTCCGAAGCTTTTGGGACCGTTTCCTGGCCGCCTCGGCTGTGTTGTCTGTTGGTTGTAACTGTGACACCATTTCATCACCAGAGCAAGGTGGTGTAATAGAAGCAGTTGAATTAATTTGAAGAGCCAGGCGTGCCCTTCGTTATCTAGTTTTTTCAGCATACGTCTTTCTTAACGCTCTTTGCTCTCTAGGGGTCATGTCTTTCATGGGCCTAATTATCTTTCCTTTTCCTTTTTTATTTAAATAGTTTTTTTTTCTACATTACATAAAGTGAACATGGAAAATTCTTTAATAATTTAAAAAATTATTATAGAATTATTAAAGAATTTTCCTTGTTCACTTTATGTAATGTATGAAATTGACCATGGTCGACTAGTATGTTTTTCATGATTTGATTGTAGTAGTTTTTTTTCTTTTTCTTCCAATTGAGCTAATTCAATAGGGTCGTTTTTGATTCGTTAATAACGTAAACGTTTTGCTACCTGTTTCTTTTCCAGCCTTTCTTCACGAGTTTGCTTTTTCTCGACCATATTCTGCAACAACTGATCCACACCTTCAATGAAAGAAAAATTATTTATTTACAATGAAGTCACTTTATTGTTGATAAAGGATACAATCGGAATAACAGCAATTTAAATTTTTCAAATACTTCTCTCACTCCTCTGTCGCTTTAGTCTCTCCTCTGGCACAAATATAGCCAGGGGAAAGACGCCAGAGAATAGACATATCTACACAAAGTATAAAATGAAAACTAATCCAAAACAAGAATTTTAGTATAGACGTGTCCATGTAATTACTGCAAATATAGATCTTGGAATATGTTCAATAAATGAGCAGAAGATTCAAAATATTCAATTTATACTTACCATAAAAAAGACAATATTCAAAGAGACACAACCTCTTTTCTCACCATCATGCACTGAACTGTTATATTCCTTATGAAATAATTTGAATTTTGTCGCCAATAAGATGAATTCGCCTCAAGACGGTTACATCGACTACCGGAAGGAGCTATTCCATGCATTATCCCGTGAGTTTTTGAATTTTAAAGAATGCCAGAGGACAAATGTTGGATATCTGTTCTATCATTTACGACTTTATTTAAATTTTTTTGAACATGTAACATTTCTAAAATTTCTCTGCGTTTTTGATCTTTTTCTATTTCTAAAATTTTTGTGCTATTAAAGTTGAAAGTATGATTCTCATTGTTTTTATGTTTTATTAGTGCTGTGGTTTGTGTTCTGGTATATTTGTGTGCTTTTAATCTTTCTTCTAAATTTTGAAAAGTTTGTCCTATATATGATTTATTACAATTATTACAGGGTATACTATAAACAACATGATATTTTTGCAGAAGAGGTGTTTTACTTTTTAATTTAGAATATATTTGTTTAATTTGATTTTGTGTGGTGTGGGCTACTTTACTATCGTGTGGATTTAAAATTTGTGAAATTTTATTACTTAAATGAGGAATATATGGAAGAGGAATATATTTTTTGTTAATATTTTCTTTTTTTGATGTTTCTAATGTGTTGTAAAGTTTATGAATTCTATTTTTAGTGATTTTCTGTATAAGTTTTATTGGGTAATCGTTTTTTATGAGTAATTTATGGACATCTTGTAATGTTTCATGTCTGTGTGTAGGTGAAGTAAGTTTAAGTGCTTTATCTATATACCCGATTATTAAACTCTTTTTTTGTGACAAATACTGCTGTTGTAGTTCAATGTTCTTTGTGAAAAAATTTCTCTTCTATGCCATTTTGTTATAATTTCATTGTTTTTGTGTATGAGAGTAATATCAAGAAAATTTAATGTATTGTTCGTTTCTTTTTCTAGAGTAAATTGTAATTTTCTATTGAAGTCGTTGAATTTTTTGAGAATATCATCAATAAAATCAACTGATGTTATTATAAGGCAATCATCAACATACCTTTTGAAAGTTATAATTCGTTCGTTCGAATTATTTGATACATTTTCTTCTAAATATTCTAAAACTAATTGAGCTATAACACTGGAAATAGGACTTCCCATTGCTGCACCATCAATTTGTTGGTAGAAGTTATTTTCATATTGAAAATAGTTTGTACCAAGAGCAAATTGAATTGCTTCTATAAAATCGGGTTTAGGAATATTTGTATAATTTTTGATAATATTCCATTTGTCATTAATTATTATTGGAACCAAAGAATTTGGAATATTGGTATAAAAAGAAACAACATCTAATGAGAGGACATATAGAAAAATATTTGAAACTGAAATGTTTTTTTTTAATTTGTTTCTAATTTTTTCAATAATCGATAAAACTATATTCCGAGCATTCTGAACAGTGATGAACAGATACAAAAAAGTGAAAATGGAAGATAAATCACAACTCTTCTCCAGGAAACCGTGGAAAGGACAAGCCAGAAAAGTGACATTTAGTGACTTTTTATTTTTTTTTCTGGAAACTGTCAACATATTTCAGATCAAATCATTGGGTAATATCTGACGAATATCTTTCTCCGTTTCGGTAAATCAATATAATTGTTTTAATCATTGCGGTATTTTAGGTATTTCATGTTCCTTATGTAAATCAAATAGCTAAGAATGACACATATATATATATATATATATATATATATATATATATATATATATATATATATATATATATATATATTTATATATATATATATATATATATATATATATATATATATATATATATATATATATATATATATTATATATATATATATATATATATATATATATATATATATTTAGGTATATATATCTTTGAGTTAATCTTGTCTGTGATGTATTTATTGATTTGATTTTTACGTTACGATAATGATACCTAGATTCAGGTCACACTTTTCCAGATATAAATAATATAAAAATTTTACAAGCAGGTCCGAAAAGAAACTAAATATTTTAGAATCCATAGAAATATATAAATATATTAAAAAAATCTCAGCCAATTTGCTAAATGACTAAACAGA
>JARQZK010005075.1:387500-390000 GCA_030704885.1 Cynegetis impunctata
ATTAGTAATGAACACTCAACGAAGTTATCTTTTTTAAAACCTGTTAAGATGCAAAATTACTATGACTTTTATTAATTTTATAGTAATTGCGCTTCCTGAAAAATATTGTCACGCATTTCGTATAACGAAACGTTAACTTCTTAAGTCTTTTGTTAACTCTCAAATACTATGCAAATAAGCGAAAGATAAGTACTAAATATATATATATATATATATATATATATATATATAATCTCTTGATAATTATCAGCAATAACAGGCTTGTTGAGTCTCAAAAAATTCGAGAAGAAATTTCAATTTTTTTCAAAAGTTTTGATGAAGCTACGAATGTCATGGCGAAACGTCAACTTTTTAATAAAATCGAGTTTTTTGAGATTCAACAAGCCTGTTATTGCTAATAATTATCAAGAGATTAGAAATAGTTCACAGGCAACAACAATTCGAATAAATAATCATATATATATATATATATATATATATATATATATATATATATATATATATATATATATATATATATATATATATATATATATATATATATATATATATATATATATATATATATATATATATATATATATATATATATATATTATATATATATATATATATATATATATATATATATATATATATATATATATATATATATATATATATATATATTGCATGATCATCGATAATTTGTTCAACTCCAACCATTGAAATCTTATAATATCTAATTTGTACAGGTCTGACATCATTTGCAATCTGAAATGATATATACATTGAATTATTTCATCTATTTTAACCGACGAATAAAGAGTTATTGTTGAGAATAATTTCGTTAATATTCCATATTGTGTTTACAGGAGGAATTGGACCTGACAGCACCAAATAAAGCAGCCATGTTAAGTTTGCCACCGCTAAAGAAATGGCAGATATATTGCTCAAGAAAAGGAGAAGATACAATAGATGAGGCACATGCCCCAGAACACTACATTGAAAGACTGCATACTTTAGCGAAAGTGAGTTCATTGTGACCAAAAAAAAAAACATTGAGACAATCAGAAAGTTACTTTTGCATTCATATATCAATTTTTTTAGGACTCAACAATTTTTCACAACCATAGACTGTTTCAAGTTTCAAGTCTTTCTTGAATATCCCATAAGTATCTATTTATATTATATATATATATATATATATATATATATATATATATATATATAGATATATATATATATATATATAAATATATATATATATATATATATATATATATATATATATATATATATATATATATATATATATATATATATATATATATATATATATATATATATATATATATATATATAAATATATATATTTTTAGAACCTTTGAGTTCAGAAGAATAAAGATATTGAATAGAGGTTCTACTTTTTCTAGTATGTTATATTCTTATTTTGATTATTATGTGTTACAATTCCATGAACTCAATTGCAACGAAGTTGAAAATTGCTTTTACGGCTATATTTGACAGCATGTCGTTGTAATGCTGTAACAAGTTTAATCCAAATCGTTCAAAAGGTACAACCAAACCGAAGAATAGAATACAAGTATAAATCCACTTGTTGAGAATAGTCACATGGGTTATTACTGCATCATCAAGTGTTTTACTTTTCATTATTATAACTTATCGCCAAAAGAGATTCAAATTTCTGTGAAATTAATAAGACATAAAACAGCTCGATTTACACATAACATACAGGTGATTCATAGGTGTTGTTGATTAGTATATTCTCGAAATTAATTTATTCTTAAGCTAGCATTAGAAGTAAAAATAAAGCCATAAAACTTTGAATATCAAAACAGCTCAATGTATCACACGCCTTATCTAGAACAGATCAGTGATGATAGGTTATTAAGGTGGTCGAACCTGTTCGTAGTTTAATAATATCGACGAGAATTTAATTTGAGTAGATTATCTCTTAATAATTACAATATTTCATTGTGAAATTTCGTAGATTTAAAATCATCTGGTTTCCGAAGTATCTTGGGTAAAAGTAGTGAAAGTTTTTATCTTCTCATTTAAGTTTGGTTACGAATGTAAACCAAAAAACCTAATGATTTCGAATATTGGGAACACACAAAATGATTTACAGAGTATGAGAAAATACATTTTTTCATATTTCAACTTTAGATATATATATATATATATATATATATATATATATATATATATATATATATATATATATATATATATCCCTACTATATCATTTTTCTGTATTGTAAGGAAGTAAAAAGAAGCAATTTTGTATTTTTAGATCACGTTTTCTAACCACAACGAGTATGAGAAAATCCAATATCAATATCTGAATTCTAAATTAATTGCGTATTTGTAGAATTCCCAAGAAAGATTGATAGTAAAATGTGCTGTTCATTTACCTAATATTTCTTTTGAGAGAAAACTTTGCTTGTTGTCGAATGAAATATGATGGGCTTTCAGGAACTATCTTTATATATATGTA
>JARQZK010005075.1:395000-417500 GCA_030704885.1 Cynegetis impunctata
CACCTGCAGAGAGTTTTAAGGTAGAAATTGTCAAGAAAAATGTTCCTCAACCCTCAAATCCTTTGAAATCATTCAATTGGTCCAAGATACCTGATGTTAAGTTGGTTGGTACTATTTGGAATGAACTTGATGATACTAAACTGTATAATACTATGGAGTTGGATTCCATTGACCGATTGTTCTGCGCATATCAAAAGAATGGTGTTGCGGTAAGGATATTTTACTTCAAATTCATTTTTGTTCATACTCAGAGTAATAAACAGTATATTGCAGATCTCATTTATTTTGTTTTGTTTATATAATTTCTCTTATTTCAGAATGAAGGATCTGTTGAAGATCTACGAAACCTTGGCAAGAATAAAACGAAAGTGCTTTCAGTGATCGATAGCCGAAGGGCCCAGAACTGTACCATATTGCTGTCTAAGCTGAAGATGACAGATGATGAAATTACCAAAGCAATTTTAAGCATGGATAGCAAGGAGCAGTTGCCTATAGATATGGTGGAACAATTGCTCAAATTCACACCAAGTTCGGAAGAAGCTGCTCTACTTGAAGAACATAATGACGAAATAGATTCTCTAGCTAGAGCTGATAGATTTCTTTATGAAATATCAAAGTAAGTGAAATGTGTTATCTATTCAGTAATAATATTTTATCTCTTATTTTTCTTACGAAATAATCTCTGAAAGACGTACCAATAATGACTGCAATGTACATTACTTTTATATCAGATGATATATTCGGATTCTTAACCTCTCAGAATATTGTGAGAAGTTACTCATATTTTTCGAATGATCTTTCAGGGTTGCGCACTACGAGCAGCGCCTGCGCTGTTTGCATTATAAAAAGCGCTTTCATATTACGGTGAACGAAATTTCTCCAAGAATAAAGAATGTTATGGAAGCATCGAGAGAGATATCTAGATCCAGAAGATTGAGGAAATTATTAGAAATTGTTCTGGCCCTTGGGAATTACATGAATCGAGGTGCCAGAGGAAATGCTTCAGGATTTCGCTTGGCTTCTTTGAATAGATTGGCTGATACGAAATCCAGTTCCAACAAGGGAACAACCCTACTTCATTATCTTGTGGACATCTTAGAAAAGAAGGTAAATGAATACAACTTTTGTTTGAAATTGAATAGTGAAGTGATGAAAATTCATTTTTGACTTACGTTATCGAATGAAATAAAAAACGCGTGAGTAGCAGAGCTCCACCACTAAGATCGTAATTGTCGCGAAGTGCATCGCATCGAGATGCAATTCTAACGGAATGAATTATTGTTCAAGAAAACTAAAAAAACATGATTTAATAGCAAACTTTATTGAGAAAAATAATTTATTTTATTGTGAAAATAATTTCGTGAAGTGCATCGCATATTGATTAAGATGCGATTCAAACGGAATAAAGTCTAGCTGCGAATTGCAACGCGATTGACGAAAAATGTTGAGAACATCAAAGGATCATACCCCAATATCAATTTAATCCTTGTACAAAATATGAACCCTATAATTCATCTGCAAAATCTGTGGACTGGATCAAATTTTCAGAAACCATGAAAAGGAAAAAAGTTTTAATTTCTAAATTAACTTTCCTAACAAGAACTCAATAGACGAAGCGAAATTTCAACCCTCCAACTCAATTTTTGAGGATTTGGTGTTAGCCGGTTTTAAGCGCCATACAACTCATAAGAAAAAACGAGAATGCTAAAATATGTTGCTCGTAATTAATTTCCACATATTTTGTAACCACCTTTGCCCCTCCTCGTCACTCCGCTCCCCAAAGTTTTGAGATACCCAAATTTTAATAGTTCCTCTGCCTCAAAAAACTCAGATACCAATTTTCAGCCCATTTGGTCTGATGGGAGCCGCTGGAGATGTTACAATATGTAACAGAAACATATATATATATATATATATATATATATATATATATCAGTGGCGGCTCGTGAGGTTTTGGTTTGAGGAAATTACAAGAGGTGTTAAAAAAATACACCATAGGCAAAAATTTTTAGGATTTCAAGGTCAACCGCCTCATAATTTAAACAAAATCAAAGTAAAACATGCACCCTAAGCCATTAATTTGTTTTCACTTTCGAGTGTCTACCTTGAGACCTACAACTCCTATTTACAATATTCACAAAAACTCTTCTCAGCCAATTAATCAATTCATTTATTCATAAAATAGGTACCTACCTACCTACTTAACGAATTTGTTAACAGCTGGTGAGAGCAAATAAAAAGTTATTATATATTTTTGAAGATTAGCGGGATTCTGCGATCTTTAACGTTAGCAAAATGATCTATAGTATCCTCATAAAATTTTTTGTCTTTCGCAAAAAGTTTTACCAATTCCTTTTCAATAGACAACAAACTAATATTTTTCAAACGATCCTGGCTCATTGAATTTCGTAAATAAGTTTTAATTCTCTTAAGAGTGGAAAACGAGCGCTCTACGGAAGCCGATGTCACCGGTTTATAAACTTGGGGTAAATCTTGATTCAAATCATTATCAAAAAGGTATTTAATAGGCCTCACATGATTTTCATTTTGCCCCAAAATTTCATTGTCATTATAAACAACACACAGTTTACTTTTTATGGCCACCTTATCAAAAAAAGTGTATTTTTGACATAAATTTTCCAAAAGGTTATCTGGAAAATTAGCCGAAAATCCGGTTAACAAATTTTTATTGAGTAAGTCGAAGAAATGCAGTTCTTTCAAATCAGAGAACCTTATTTCTATTTGACCTCTAATAGTATCCAAAATTTCATAAAATATTTGCTTATAGTGAAGCTCCATATCTGCGTAACTGAATTTTTTTCGTTTTGGGCTAAATTGAGTCGTATCACCAGTAGTTTGAAATACCGAAAATAGTTTTTTAAAATAAGCTCCTGCACGAAATTCTGAAATTTTTTCCAAAAGAAACTTGAGCCGATTTCGTGAGTAAATTACATCTGAAAACTTGTGCTGTAAGATTTGAAAAACCATTTCTGTTTGTTCAAAAATTAATTTAAAGATGTTTAAAAAATATATAAATTCCTTATCTTGTAAGTAAGATATTAATCCGCGTGCTGTATTTAAAGTTACTTTATCAGTGAAAAATTCCTCACTTTCAACTAGGTATAGAATTAAATCCTCAAATCCTAAGCGGCCCCAAACATAGACATTTTCACTAGTAAAAGGTAAACACTGCCAACAAAATAATTTATTTTTTAACTGTGATCCGGTTAGGCAAGCATGTCTCTCATAATTCCTTGTATTGAAACCGCGGTTTTGTTGTCTGTTACGCAGCACCAAATTGTTTAATTCAGGGGTAGGTCGCAATGTTTTTATCAAAACTTTATCCTCATAACTTAGTTCACTAAAGTCATGGGATAACAAATATTCCACTAAGTCACCATTGAAAATTTTGAAATTAACTTCAGTAACCAAACTCATTTGAAAACAATACGCGAGCAATATAAGTGAACACGGCCATTAGTAACTACGATCACACTACGATTCAATTAATGCTTTCCAAAGAATTCACTCGATGTCACGCGAAATTCTATAATTGTGATTGGTCGACATTGTATGAGACTGGGTTCCTATCGGTGTTGCCATTTACATGTGTTTTGCTTTTCTATTGCAATGAAGTATTCATTCGGAGTATTTGCACCGTCGTTTGCTTTTCTGTGGCAGGCATAATGAACGTTGAGAATATACCTTTCTAAGCCTCCGCAGCGTTGCCACAAATCTTGAAATGAATGAAATGCAGTAAATGTAAATATCATTATATAATGTAGGTTGAAAGGAAGGTAGGTGCATCGAATAATATGATTTTGATTAATATGAATATGCTGAATGCTGACTATTCAATATAATATATTAGTGATACACGGAATATTATTGAGGAGGCTTAGCCTCCTTTGACTAGCCGCCCCTGATTATATATATATATATATATATATATATATATATATATATATATATATATATATATATATATATATATATATATATATATATATATATATATATGTGTGTGTGTATGTATGTATGTAGGTTTTAGTTATACCATATTCGAAAATCTTTGTCCAGGAGGTCCGAAACGAATATAAAAACTACTTTCACACGTGACTGACGACTTTCGATACAGTGCAATAGTATAATATCTTCGGGGAAAATACGACTAAAATAAGAAAGTTCTTCGACAAGGTGAATTATCATAAATTTTCATTTTGCAGTTCAGGGATGTCTTGAAAATCGATGAAGATATACCTCATATCCGAGAAGCGTCGAAAGTATCTTTGGGTGAACTCAACAAGGATATGGCTCATTTGAGAGCTGGATTGAGAGATGTAGCCAAAGAAATAGAGTTTCATCTTAGCCAGAGTCCGTTAGCGAATGATAAATTCGTACCAGTGATGAGAGAATTTCAAGCTACTGCTACTTGCAGATTGGCGGAAATTGAAGATCAGTATCAGGACATGAAGGTACCTAATCTATATGTAGATTTAACTTTTTTTTTGGTTCATAATCGATATGCGTTTGAAAATTCACCATTTTTAAGAGATACTCAACCGAAGCTTGAAATTTCATTAAAATTTCGAATTGAGCAACATGTGCGTGATAACAAATATTCTAGTAACCAACATTACTCATATAAGGTATAAGTATGGAGGGTAGAAGTAAGGAGGACCATCTCATATTGGAAAACAGTCGCAAAAGTGTCCAGTTGTAAACTGCAAATTGCAGTTCCAAAACCCTCCAGAGTGGCGCCAGAATAGCAAGAGAGCATGAAATAGGAAGGGATTCCATGCCGCGCTGTTGCCAACTTTTGTAATTGGGATTTTGAAGTTTGAAAGCTAGGTTATGTAGTTTATTTTTGAATGGGTGCTTTTATTATCTTATTTATTAGTTTATTGAATTAGTTTATTTTTGAGTCACTGTATTTTCTTTCCATGGAACTCAGTTCGTCTTCCAAAATTTTTTCAAGATACCTACTAGTCCAAAAATGCCGCTCTTCTGTTTAAAATGTGTAAAACTGTAATCGACTCATCGTGATATTCAAATCGCCATAAAAGATGCGCATAACATTGAACCTAAATCTACAGAGTACGATGAATCTGTTGGTAAGAATTTGTTAATGAGGTAAATAAAAGTAAAAACGACTTCAATATGACAACAGCGCGTCATTTGAAATGTACCCACTTGCTATTGTGGCGCCACCAATTTGACGATTTTTGACGGACACTTTTTCATACACAGAGATGGTCCTCCTTACTTCTACCCTCCATAGGTATAAGGAAATATCTATATAGTATCTGTCATTTTCACGTAAGAAAGAAACCTTTAATGTAGTTAGATAATAGTGAAATGCGCTTATAGATGGCGGTTATGAATCTAGCAAAAAAGAAATCGTCCACATTCTAACAACATATTCATAGATAAAAAAGAAGGATAAAATAAGATAGAAAATGCATGCAGTTTCAGTAGATTTAATTGACACTGATTACAAAACAAGTTAGCTTTAAATTTTACCGTTCTCGAGATACTTAGATCACGTGATCTGACGTGATTGTGAAGGTCATAGGTAATCGGAGTTTTTGACTTTAAAGGTACGTATATCGAGTATCGACCATCCCGGTTCAGAATCTCGTGAGAGCTGTATCTCTTACCGTTTTTCCGCTGACGGCTGAAGCATGCGTACAGATAGACAGACAAAGCCATTTTCAAAGACTTCGTCCTCAAGACATTAAAAACAACGAATAAGAAAACATGGATATGCTTAAAAAATAATTAAATACCTACTACATAGAAATGATGTTAAAAAGTAAGCCAAACACCTAATTTAGAACTTCAATACTTAGATGTTCTAAAAATCTACGTATGTTACGGATTTGACGAAGTTAAATTTTTCCACACAATTTTAATTCCAGCAATTTTCTATGGTTCTTCCTCATCAGCCATTTTGACATAGCCAATGCTTATTTACCTCATACCAAAAAGTGTGAAACTTTGAAATATGTAGAATACATGTTTTCCATTCAAAATTCCATGATATATTTTCAGGAAACCTATATTTTTGAATTAAATAATTAATCTCTTCGATATTCTTTTACATTTTCTGTAAATACATTATGTCATCCATGTATAAAATGAAATGGTGTGTACCTATACAATTTTGGATTTGAAATATTATCAGTAATCTCTATTTTCGGCAATTTGAGGTAATTCGTTTGAGCTTTCATTCATACCATTGTGTGTGAAAAAATGATGAATCTGCACAGCATGAGTCTTCTGCTGATATAACTAATTATAAAGCACGAACAGTAAGTTACCTGTAGGTAAATATGTTTAACAATAAATTATTCAAAATGAAACCCTGAGGCACACTACGATTAACTTCAACAATACGTATTGCAATATCTCAATGTTGCAATACGTATTTTCTCAAAAGACCGACAGTAGTAGAAGGAATCTCACTCACATGTCCTTAACTAGTACTCCTTCATTTATTTGCTCAACTTTGATATGTCGGAATATAATAAGATATCTAGGGATATTAAAAAAGTTTCATTACTTTTTTTGATGAAGATGATCAGATGAAGAATCCTATCTGCACAGATGACTTTATTTTGTTGTTGTCATTTTATATTTAACATATACATTTTTATTAATATCTAACGATTGGCGATAAATTTCTATTTTTATTTTATATCTGCTTCTATATTTGTCTGTATTTCATTTCACATTTAGTTATTCTATTTCATCAAACATTATTTTTAAGCTTCTTCTTTATTTTATCTTATTTTTGTTTCTTTGTTTTATTTTTTATAATCTGAGGTTGACAAAGAATAGCTTTGCTAAACTCTGCCTCTCATATTGTAATCACCGTATGTGAACAATATCAATAAAGCTATAGTTATTATTATTATTATTATTTTTTGTGTGTGAGCGCGGGAGGAAAAATCTTCTGTAGACTACCCTGAGAGTATCTTTTCTGTTCTTCTTTCATCATCGCATTATTTGCGGCAGGAGACGAAAATTCGACAATTAACAATACTCTGAGCTCTTTGTCCAGCATGACTATATCTGGCTTTATTGCGTGGATCTGTAGAGTTGTTGGAAAAGCAAAGTTATAGTATATGCGAGCTCTATCTTCCTCAACAACCTCTATTATTATCTTTTTTTTACGTCCGTGTGAGAGGAACAATCTTTCATGGACTACCCTGAGAGTATGTCGCACTCATTCTCAGGGATGCGGGAGACTCCAGATGTTGCTGGTTACTCACAAAAAAACCTCTCACACATTCCTTGGAGTAATTCTTCATCCTGTCCTTACAGCGTCCCTTAGCGAAAGAGATGAGCTGAAAGCGGCATCTATTGTTCATGGGACCTGATGACTCGAAGTGACCCGAGCAATAGTGCTTTCTGCATTCTGCGCGTCAATATTTTCGCCAGAGATCTGCATGCCGAAATAATCTCCAATTCTGTCACATAGTTAGCTCTCATTCCGCTTAGACAACCTATGATTAGTACGACCATCCTAACTTTATGCCCTGGGTATAGTGTCCTCATCTCGAATATGAAATCTCTGTATTTTACCCTTTTCTGTTCTCCTTTCATCACCGCATTATTGATAATAATAAACAATTCTCTGAGCTCTTTGTCCAGCAGGACTATATCTGGCTTTATTGCGCGGATCTGCCGAGTTGTTGGGAAAGCATAGTTCCAGTATATGCGAGCTCTATCGTTCTCAACAACCGCTATTATTATTATTATTACCTATTATTATTAACACTTTTGTAAACAATAGTAGTTATTCTATTTATTTCCAAAAGTTCAACCTTTGTGTGACTAAGGTTGTGTTATTTGAGATGAAGCTCAAAAATAATTTTAAAAAATTTCAGACCCGTTTTGAAAGAGCTGTTCGACTATTTGGAGAAGACCCCAACAACACTCACCCCGACGAATTCTTCGGAGTTTTTGATTCGTTCCTCAATTCTTTCTCTGAAGCTCGACAAGACAATGAAAACATGAAGCGAAAACACGAGGAGGATGAAAAGAGAGCCAAGCAAGAAGCTGACCTAAAAAAATTGACATTGGACCGGAAGCATAGCCGAGAAGGCATTTTATCCTCGATCAAGAAAACCATGAGTATGAAAAGCGGAGATACCAACCAGAAAGGAGAATTTGACGATCTGATATCGGCTCTCAGGACAGGAGATGTCTTCGGTGAGGATATCGCAAAGTTCAAGAGGTCCAGAAAAAGCAGGATAAGCACTGGAAACTCACCACCGAGGAGAAATTCTTCTACTCGTGAAGATAGTAGAGATAGGGTGATCGGAAATGGAAGAGGTCAGTAGAGACGCTGTTTTGATTTGACTGAAACTTAACATTATTAAGTTGAGTGGCTCAGAATAGTAGAGCCTATTTTTGTCTGTTTCCATTCGAAGCCTAAGTAATTCTGTTAGTAATTTGTGTATCCACAAATAAGAATTAATTTAAACTCTTATTTATAAATTATATGAAATACTCTAACTTCATTTTATCCAATGTTCAATTTTACCATGTTTTATACCTTTGTTTATATGTATATTTCTTTTATATTTTCTTAGTCATTATTCTATCGACCAAGTTCTGTATTTTTAGCAAACTGTAATAATTTTGTACCATATTTAATTGTTAGTACCGTTTGTATTTTATACGACCGAACAATGATCATTATTGAATGTTAGAATAGATTTTATGTATGTTTATATTGCTGCGCTTTGATATAGAACTGATTGAAACAGTGAAATATATCATTGTTAATTTATTTAAAATGTTGTTTCACTTTCCTCTTTCTTTCTTTATTTAGAGAATATGTTCGATCATAGCTATTTCTATTAAATTCAACTTAATGGCGAAACGAAGATCATGTGGGACATATTGATGATTCTGAATAGATACTAAAAAAAGCGAATAAAAAATGAGAAGCATTTCAAAATTTAATTTTTAAAAATAGATCCCAAATCACAACGAAAGATTAACCGACGAATTTTAAATTAGTATTGAAACTAGAATTCAAAAAGTTGTTTAACTGCAATTACTATTGAATAATTTAGTTTAACAAGTCAATTTTTGACTGGGATGGGATACCTACATGTTTTTTGCTAACTAATATTTCTATATAAGCACTTATAAGGTTCTGAAACCTTTTTCAGCCCTTTGTAAAATAAATTCAATTCAGAAAAAGCACAAATATGGATCACAGCAGCAAATTTGTACTTGTTGCTATTTCTTCAAATGCATATGGCAGTATTTTCAGTTGTCGACCTTCAGCTACGTCAGGAGTCATGAGAACTACGTTCTTCTGATGCATTGCAAGATGAATAATAATTCTTGTTATATCTCATCACATTGTTTGTTCGTTAATGTATTTTGATACTTTGATATATAAATTACTGAAATAGCAAGCTATGTCACGTTTATGACGAACATATGTAGTATTTATTTGTGATTATTTAAATAGTCAACTTAACTGGGCCCAATCTATGTGACAGATTGAATTATACTACACACTCACATATTATATGAATACGTATATATATATATATATATATATATATATATATATATATATATATATATATATATATATATATATATATATATGTATTTGAATATTTTGAGGTTGCAGTCAGAATAATTGTTGGGCTAGGTTAAAGAATACTCTTTGTCATATGGTCGAGCTTTCGGAAATGTTTATTTCCTTTATCAAGACATCTATAATAAAAGAACAGATTTAGATTTACAACAGCATTCACAAAAAGTTAAAGATTACTTACTAACGTTGAGGTTATATAAATTTTGAAAAAACACGTATAAAACGAAGAACAGAACGAGCTGATGGGTACAACTTCGTCACATAAGTAAAACTCCATTACAAGAATAAAAATCTAATTTTCAATAATCCGTACTTTCCCATCTTGCTATCTACAGGAAACCAGACTAACAAAATGGTCGACGTCAACTCTGTCTGTTGTTAGTCTGGTTTCCTGTAGATAGCAAGATGGGAAAGTACGGATTATTGAAAATTAGATTTTTATTCTTGTAATGGAGTTTTACTTATGTGACGAAGTTGTACCCATCAGCTCGTTCTGTTCTTCGTTTTACACGTGTTTTTTCAAAATTTATATAACCTCAACGTTAGTAAGTAATCTTTAACTTTTTGTGAATGCTGTTGTAAATCTAAATCTGTTCTTTTATTATAGATGTCTTGATAAAGGAAATAAACATTTCCGAAAGCTCGACCATATGACAAAGAGTATTCTTTAACCTAGCCCAACAATTATTCTGACTGCAACCTCAAAATATTCAAATACATTTTTTCCTCAACTAGCCAGTCAAGACTACCCATCTATATATATATATATATATATATATATATATATATATATATATATATATATATATATATATATATATATATATATATATATATATATATATATATATATATATATATATATATTATATACTACTATATTTATTTTAAAATAAGACTACAAATCATCGATCAAGTCGATGTTGACGTAGAATAATATTCATTACAAAATAAAATATGTGTGAACGCATTATTATAATATGGAGAGTAGGTATATCAGCTTTTAAGATGTAATTTGACTTTTTTTATAAATGAATTTAATATTTCTAGGTTTTTAATATCTTCTGGTAGGTTATTATATATATATATATATATATATATATATATATATATATATATATATATATATATATATATATATATATATATATATATATATATATATATATATATATATATATATATATATATATATATATATATATATATATATATATATATATATATATATATATATATATATATTATATATATATATATATATATATATATATATATATATATATATATATATATATATATATTCATATTTTTATGTATCAATACCTGTACTTATATATGTATGATACCTACATATTTTTTGCTAACTAATAATTCTATATTAGCAGTTATAAGGTTCTGAAACCTCTTTCGGCCCTTTGTAAAATAAATTCAATTCAGAAAAAGCACAAATATGGATCACAGCAGCAAATTTGTACTTGTTGCTATTTCTCGTTACCTGTTGATGACGGAAAGTGGGACGTTTCTTTAAATGCATATGGCAGTATTTTCAGTTGTCGACCTTCAGCTACGTCAGGAGTCATGAGGAGTACGTACTTCTGATGCATTGCAAGATGAAAATATTTCTTGTTATATCTCATCACATTGTTTGTTCTTTAATGTTTGTTTTAATATACTTTGATATATGAATTACTGAAATAGAAAGCTATGTCACGTTTATGACGAACATAATATGTAGTATTTATTTGTGATTATTTAAATATATTTATTTTGTTACTATTTCTTAATTGTAATATAACAAATGTACGGGATCATCCCCATTTATAAAAAGATACAATTAGTATATAAAGCATAATAATAATAATAACAAAAATATCAGAGAAATACCAAAAAAAAGAAAAAATACCAAAAATCGAGCTGTAACACTTGTATACACTCAATAACATTATCTACAAAATTAGATCACAAATCAACTCAAAATTACATTCACTTTTCTCTTAAGCTGACTTGGACTACAATTGAAAAAATCTGAATTTACACAAACTTTGTTAATAATTGCTGGACCTCTGACCATATAAAAATTTCGTCTGAGTTGGAATTCGATTTTGGAACAGCAAATAAATGTATATGACGTGTTCTTCTTCCCGGTACGTTAAGTTTGACAAGCGAGAATAGTGCAGGTGAATACACGTCGCCATTGACCAATTTGAAATATAAAATAAGGTCATGCATTAATCTTCTTGATTCCAAGCCAGGTAAATTCAAAATATGACGCAGTGAAGGATAAGACCTTTCGTTTCTATGTATCCCACGTTTATAGGCAATAAAACGCAAAAATTTATTCTGAACTCTTTCAAGGGCTCTAAAAATCATTACATAGTCAGAAGACCAAACAATAGATGCATACTCTACAATACTCCTCACATAACAGCAGAACAAAACTTTTAAATCATGAAAAACATACTTGTTGACCATGGTCAATTTCATACATTACATAAAGTGAACAAGGAAAATTCTTTAATAATTAAAAAAATTTTCGAACAACTTTCCAAGGGAGCTGGTCACAACCTGCCTACTCCACCAACCGTCCAGTTGACTCTGAAGAGTAGGCAGGTTGAGACTTCAGAGTTGACAGGAAGCAGTACGGTTGGTGGAGTAGGCAGGTTGTGACCACGCAATCGTATTGTTTCCGATTCCTCCTAATTCGATTCGTGGAGTAGGCAGATTGAGGCCACATATCTGAATTATTTTCCTTCCAATTTTCCTGAAGATGGCTTCGCAAAAGGAGCCGAAACGTCGAGATTTTTCAAATCTTTTACGCGGTTCATTCCGAGAACCAAGTTTTTCATATATATATATATATCAATATATTACATATAGTATATATATATATTATATATAGTATATATATATATATATATATATATATATATATATATATATATATATATATATACCTATACTAACATATACATATACATATATTTATGTGGAATAAAGTATAAACTTTAATACACAATAAAAACACTTGGCTTATGTTTCACAATATAAAAAGTATTTAGATATTGTATTCAGCAGTAATAAAAAGTCGACATGTTTCGAGTTATGAACTCATTATCAAGACTCAAACTCGATTATCAAGACATAACTCGAAACATGTCGACTTTTTATTACTGCTAAATACAGTATCTAAATATTTTATATATTGTATAACATAAGCCAAGTGTTGTTATTTTAAGTTTATACTTTATTCTTTTATGATGTTTCACACACAAGTGATGTGCGGAGAATTTCAATTCTCAGTTATTATTTATGTATATATTAATTATATATAATATATATATATAAATATATATATATATATATATATATATATATATATATATATATATATGTATATGAAAAACTTGGTTCTCGGAATGAACCGCGTAAAAGATTTGAAAAATCTTGACGTTTCGGCTCCTTTTGCGAAGCCGTCTTCAGGAGAATTAGAAGGAAAATAATTCAGATACGTGGCCTCAATCTGCCTACTCCACGAATCGAATTAGGAGGAATTGGAAACAATAGGATTGCGTGGTCACAACCTGCCTACTCCACCAACCGTACTGCTTCCTGTCAACTCTGAAGTCTCAACCTGCCTACTCTTCAGAGTCAACTTGACTCTGAAGAGTAGGCAGGTTCCTCCTAATTCGATTCGTGGAGTAGGCAGATTGAGGCCACGTATCTGAATTATTTTCCTTCTTATTCTCCTGAAGATGGCTTCGCAAAAGGAGCCGAAACTTCGAGATTTTTCAAAGCTTTTACGCGGTTCATTCCGAGAACCAAGTTTTTCAAATACTTCCGACCGCGGAAATCTTTCTGAACATTATATATGTATATATGTATATATATATATATATATATATATATATATATATATATATATAAATATATATATATATATATATATATATATATATATATATATATATAAATATATATATATATATATATATATATATATATATATATATATATATATATATATATATAAATATAAATATATATATATATATATATATATATATATATATATATATATATATATATATATATATATATATATATATATATATATATATAAATATATATATATATTTATGTATCAATACCTGTATATATGTATGTGATCAATACCTACATATCTAGCAAGTGTTGTTGGACTGGCTAAAAATTGTACTACAATCATTCTTTCAATGATGGCACGCCATCTCTTTTTCTCTCTATTGTAAACTTTTTTTGTACGATTTAGCGATATTTTAATTTTAGTGGAGAAATATTTTTTACTTAATTTGACCCAGTTTCCTCGCAATTTCATACTGTTTCTTGCGGGAAAAAAATACGTGATACTTGCCGAAATCACCCCCTCCACCACGTGAGATTGAGTGAGAATTCGCTCGACCCCGTCCCCTCATATAATTAATGGATGTCCCTTACAAGATTGAAAACATCTCAAGTATTCAATGGATCCAATATTGACATAATTTTCTTGGAATTTATAGGCTTATCCCTGACAACCATTTTAGTCTGTTTACAAGGCTCCCAACAGTAAAGAAATTATTTTTTTATACATGCTTGAATTCATAAATGACTTATTTATGATAACAATTTGTGTAGATATATTTAGGAAAGATACAATACTTGGTCGTAAATCATCGAATTTTTACTCACCTGTACTACGTAATCATTTATAAAATTCATTTAAGCGTCACCTCAATAATAAATCGACAACAGACACATGTAGGAATGTAGACAATAATTTATTGAAGTTTTTGCGTGATAATTGAAATTTTAATGAAATCGTTCATATAGGTGTAAGGGTAAACAGGTTTATTTATATTGACTATATTTGTAAAATATGGACAAGTTTGTTTTATAGTTATAAGTTTCTTGTATTTGGTGTAAATTTCACAAGAAGTAACTTTCAAGTTGTCCTACTATTCGAAATATATTTGAACGTGCTACTTGTATACTTGTATCCATGAATGAATAGTTTTATTGGTAGGCACAGATATAACCTCTTATTTATTGATTTTGATTAATTATCATGAGAGATAGTTGTTGCTATTGGAAAGTACCTACTAGTTATTGGAAATTAAAAACTGTGATCGTTTAATTGTCAAAGTATCCAGAGTGCAATTCAAGACAAAGTAATTGATATATAGCTATACCGTAATTGTAAAGATTTTTTAATTGCAGACATTTATCTTGAAGGTTTCTGGAGCCAAATGGCAGTTTGTCATTCTAAAATTCAAGAATTTATTTGTTCGTGTCAGAAGCATCATAAATTATATAATAAGTATACTAAAGCTAAACATTTTTTGCCCAGAATCGGGTGACGTCAATTGCGTTCGGTTTCGCTGCCATAAGGTCCTCTATGGTACATCTAGCAGGGCACAGTGGGCAAGTGTACATAAATTGCGTGGTTTGCAGTTCTCCACAATCGCAGAGATTGGAGTCCACAGGGTAGCCCCATTTATTTAGGGTATCTCTCGATCTCGCCGTATCCGTCCGCAGTCTGTTTAGCGCCTTCCAGATTTCCCAGTTTTCACTGCCTCCTGGTGCCAGTTCTTCTTTCGGCTTCATCCAATGTTGGTTTGAGGTCTTCTCCCAAAGGTCCACTCTGGTTTTAGGTTCCAGGTAATCTTCTGTCGATCTCAGGAAGCTTCGCCTTGATATTAGTCGCTGAGGGGCCGGTTGGAGACCGTGTAGGGGGCGTCGTTCAGATTCTGCTACTTTGGATCGTTATTTGAGTGCTTCAAGAATTTGCTCGGATGCTAAAGGTGATATGCAATTGGTTCAATTTTCGGCGGTTGATACAGGAAATACAGAAATCAAATAACATTGAAACTTTTCTCTGTTTTTTGAATTCATATAATTTTTTTAATAACCTCTATTATGAAGATTGTATAAAGAAAACATTCGCTCCACATCTTTCTGATCATCGTGCTCAGGTGCTAAAGGCCCTCAGTACATGCACTAGGCCTAAGGAAAAAATGTTTAGGACAATGAGAAAATTTGATGAAAAGCATATCCTTTCGTTCATAAACAAAATAAAACGGGAGAATTGGGCTATCTTATTCACACAAGACGCAGAGGAACAATATACAAATTTTCATGAAAGACTTTCTGAACTTTGCAGTCATCATTCCCAGAAACCAAAGTTGAGATTGTTGAACGCAAAAATTATACATCTTCAAAGAAAATAAAAGATTTGAAAAATAAGTTGGAAGCAGCAAAAACCATTTCTGCAGTTAAGAAGAACCAGAATAGTAGGGAATTGTGTGAAAAGCTCAAAGAGTTATTGAGAGATGCAATTGAAGATTCGGTCAGGACTAAGAAAGTAGCTAAAATAGACAAAGCTGACAATAAAATACACGAAAAGTGATACAAAAGGAGATACATGGCAAAAATAAACCAAACGGCATTTGAGAGGATAAAAGTTCAAGAGAAATTAACATCAGAGCCGAGGATCTGATTGATTAGTTCACAGAAACGGGCAATAAGGCAGACCCGGACTTGGCGACTGCTACCGGACTACTCCGGGGCAGTAAGCCGATTCATTCACAATCACTGTTTCTCTTTCCTGTCACTGATAGTGAAATAAAAGTAATAGGTATCAAATACCTTGAAAAGTAAGCATTCAAAATATTTTCATGTAATGACAACAACCTTGCTCAAACTTACTATTCTTTATATCAGTGGATATTTATGTAAAATTTTTAATGATTGTATTGATCAGGGCATATTTCCTTCCTAATTAAAAACAGCCTTGATCATGCCAATACTTAAAAAAGGGGATAAAGAAGAATATTCCAACTATAGGCTCATAGCCATTTTATCTTCCCTAAGAACTGCACCTTTCATAGACATAACACACGTGAAAAAAATAACTTCGCACTTCCTTCAGCTAGAATAAAGAAATCTCAGCAGGGACCAAATCACACCTGTCTGAACAAGAGACTTCCAGTTGAAATAAAACAATTAACATAGTATAAAACATTTTTTACACAGAAAATAATAATGAGCCTGATATCAATCACTGCCAATGATTGACCGCATATTCATTATCATAACGTATTTTTCATTAGGACAATGTCCAAAATTCATTGATAATAATGAATTGCTGTGATTGATCAATCAACGATTTTGTTGTTATAATGAAATCTAGGTCATTATGATAATGTAATTAAATCATGAATCTAATGAAAATAGTCATCATCACAATGTTATTTACATCAGAGCAATGTGAAAAATACATCAAGTTAATGACCACATAGTGATTAATACTATGTACCTTTAATCATCACGACACATTGTCATAATCCCCTTTTAATAAAGCTATGTTCAATAGGCATAACATTAATGATTGAAAACATTAACCTATATGTATGTTCATCATAGCAATGCACTGCATTCATCCACTAATGTATTAAGTCATTCGGTCAATGTCCGAGAGATTGGGACAATGCTTAAAGAATCATCGATTTGATGAAGTTCTTGGCTGCACCCCCACCGTCTCAACGTAAATATGCCAAATTTCGCCTAATTCGGCTATACGAGTATCTATCTAACGCTAACAACCAAACGGTGAAGTGTTTATTTGTGTATAAGTAAATTTTTGTGGAAGCAGTTTATTTAGAAGGTGGTAAGTACAGTAACTGTATTTTAAATCTGTTAGTTTTTTAAAACATTTGAATAAAAGTTACGAAAATATTTTTGCCAGAATACAATCTCAAAAAAATAGTAGTTACACTGAACAGTGTTGAAAGAGACGAAAGAATGAAAACATGGCGTGTTTCGAGCACTTATAGTAAAAATATATAATAATATTGCATTTTGAACAATTTTCTATATTATTTCGCTACTATGAATTTGCTAATAAGAAATGGATATGCCCAATAATGAACTTGCTCATACATTGTTTTTGCTAAATACCCTGTAAATTCAAGTAAATTACTGAAAAAAAATTGTATTTACAAAAAAATCTACTATTCACTAAAATTTGACGGTCTAAACTATTTCAAATCATCTTGAAAAATAATCAATTTATTGCAGGTTGTGACATACTTGGTAAGTGTGATCTGGATCTGAAGTAGACCCCGAATATTCCAAGCACCTTCATATTAATTCAGTATTTACTTTTCTATCAATACAAATCATGGTCGGACAACTATTGTATAACAACCCAGAGCGCTCCACCAAAGATATTGGAAACCAACAATTCACCGCTGAGATCGAAAATGCAGAAACCCGTCGCTAAATACAACTTTCTGACATAAAGATGTCTACTTTGCAACTGTGGCGAGATAGGTATGTTTTTTTTAAATTATTGAAGAATTTTATATTGTTCAACTTTATGTAATATATTAAATTGTCCATGGTCAACAAGTATATTTTTCATGATTTTTTTATTTATCTTGTATAATTTAATGTATACCTATATGCATTCAATAGGTATAATATAGCTATAGTTGCAACTAACTATTATAACTTACTTCTAGATCGATATTGGACTCAAACCATGAAGAACGAAAATGATAATTTTTTTCTCAAAAACTGTGAAAAATTATTGCATTTCTGTTCAATGGCAATGTCAAAGACAAAAGGCGATTTGAGTATTACTAGGCCCCATTGTAATAGAAAATATCGAGGAAAGTAAGTATCTGTTGTGTAGAATTGTGTATTTCAGTGAATGGTTTCACCCGTGATGCTAATGTTAGTAGTTCAAAAAGAGCTTGATATTATTATTCTATGTCAGGGTTGAAAGAGAACACTTTTTTCATTTGTTATGAAATCAAAATGACAGCTTGAGAATAATTGATACATATTTCGTGAACATCATTTAAAAGTTCATAACATACTCATTTCATTAAAAAGTAGAGTCCCAATGAAAGAGAAAATCAGTTTTCTAAAATCTGGAATTCACCTTTTTCATTTTGACCATAATACATTTTTATTTCTAGATGGGCGGAGATGAAGCAGCCACAACAAAGTTGTAAAGAACGATATTACTGGAAAAATGCATACCAAAAATTTTCACTTACAGCCACTCATTTTTATATCTTGCAAAAACACCACAAGAAATTGAAGAATGGATATACATTTTTGAATTCCCAGAAAACTTCAATTCAATCTTTTGTGTTCGCAATTGGCGAAGATATAACAAAATTCAAAGAGAGTTATATACATTAACTTCGATGGAATTAGATATAAGTTTTTCAATGTTATAAGAGCTGTTAATAGTGTGTTTAATATTATTTATGTTTCCAATTTAAGTTTTTCTCCAGAAAGTTATTATGTTTTGGTCGTTTATTGATGACTTTTTTTTAAACCTCGCGCTAATCCAGGAATTGTATACAGTAAAAACACATATCTTATGTCAATATTTGAAAAATAAATTGTATTATTCCAATTCAAATTAATCTTTTGTGTCTGTTTGTAGTATTCTTTGGCAACGTACTCCTTCGACAGTGCCATCATAATTGCTTGGAGCATTAGCAATATATATAGACATTTTTTTCCCTATTTGGCAATTATAAACCTGTCACTATATACATAATATATTATAATATATTATATATATATATATATTATATATATATATTATATATATGATTAATATATACTTATATATATATATATATATATATATATATAATATATATATTATATATATTCAATTTATATTAAGTATATATTAGTATATATAATATACATTTAATATATAATTATATATAGATTATATATATAGATATATATATTGATATTAATTATATATAATATTATATATGGTATATATATATATATGATAGATATATATATATTGACATATTATATTATATATTATTAATATATATACTGGATAATTGGTATATAATATATATATATATTTATATATATTTAATATATATATATAAGTGAGTCTACGTCTATTTTATTTATGAAAACAAAAAGTGCAACGCAGTAGGCTCAAGATTGATGTATTTTTTACATTATATTAACGTCTTCGAACATTGAACGATGTTCGAAAGTCATTGTGCGCATGGCTTAGAATCAATGTATCGCTGAATTGAGTCAATGTCCTGGATTCCTTAATTCAATGACTTGCAGGTGAATCGGTTTATGTACAAGAAAACATTAATATCATGCTGGATGTTGATTGACTGATACACAATGGTCATTAGTAGAATGTACTTTGTTTTGAAATCCAGGTGATGAAATCAATGCCTCTCGGGGATTGATATAATCACTTGAACATCAAGCAATCAATAATAATACATTGAATCAATGAACTTGAGCATCGGTTGAAAATTGATGTCCGAATACATTATCTCAATGGTTTTATTCATTATATTCACGTGCGTTTTTCGTTCTGTGTACTATGTAGAGATTGGAGACTGTTACTTGAATCAGTCCATTTCAATTAGAAACGGAATGAAAACGTTCAATTTTATGGATTTCAATAATGGAGTTCCTCCCCATAACTCAAGCAACCCGTCTTCCTCAGAAATACTTGAGGCAGGAATCAAACACTTGACCTTTTCTTTTTTATTTTCTAAATTTTAAAGAATTAGTTAATTTTACTAATTAATTAGCTATCCATCAAATGATATTATGAATTTATAACTGAAGTTTTGAATTTTTGTTTGTTTTCAAGTAACCAAATGGTACCTAGCGATTTTATTATTGTCGCTTATATTCTTCCAACTAAAATTTTATTCTCAGCAAACTATCAAATTCCTCATCCACAACTCTATGTTATAAATAGCACCGGTACCACTTGAAAAAATAATAATTGTCCTACTACTCAGCCATTAAACTCATCCATAGAACACACATAAAATAGCATCCAGTGACTCATAAATGAAGGAACTTCAATGAAACCTTAACAATCCAACCAGGCATGACGGATCCTCGTACCTCAATCTTCCAGCTCTTTGAAGGCTGATCCTCGTACTACCGTACTATTCGTACTTTCTGTGATCGTGTAGCCTGTAGTAGTACTTCTCTTCAGTTCGTAGCTGACAGTTGACTGGAGTGCACGCTAAATCGAAGTTGTTCGCGCATGGTATCGCGCGGTGTATTTATTAATATTTGGTGTACTGGGTGTTATTTTTATCGAATTCGGATATAAGGTGAGCGATATATTTTTTTAGTTATAATTTTTCTTCTTTGAGAACTTATTCAATGTAATGAATTTTGACATATTTACAATCCTTTTTTTTTATTATTGATATTTTCATAAAAGAATGAAATACGATTTGTATACCAATGAGCCGAAATTATTTTTTTAGAAGAACTGTATACTCAATAGATTCAGTACACTTTTTTAATATAAAATTGATGAACAATTTATTTTCAATTTCCTTTAAATTGTTTTGTTCTATCTTCTATTTAGAAATATAGTTTTAGCTCTCATTGAGAAAGTTTATATTGTCTTGTCTGTTATGAAACAGTAACTTTACTCATGGTTTGAAGTAATTTTTTCGTAACGTTTTTCCATGGATTCAATATCTTCGAATTGAGATTAATATTTTTTTGATGGCTAGAAGATTTGGTGGAGTTCAGGGTCAAATATCTGATTTTGTGATATATATATATATAATATATATATATATATATATATATATATATATATATATAAGTTATAATAAGAAAAATTAATTTTTTCCTAACAATGAAATTTTATTCACGATTTTGAATATTTTAATGAAATAGAATAGTCTTCGCACATTAGTGTTCAATTCAAATGAAATAGGAGCCTATAATTCAGAAATGATTAAACCATATATATATATATATATATATATATATATATATATATATATATATATATATATATATAAGAAGTGTGTAACATCCGTTCGTGAATATATCGATTTGATTATATCTAATTATTTCACACTAAAGATAATTTCAGGAAATTACGTTAGTAAAGAAAATCCTTCACTTTGCTTTTGTCATTGGCATTCCAGAAGCATTGTTCTGTGTTTTTTTGTTTTTAAGACAGTTTTAGGTTGTAGGTGATATGTGTAACGAGAATTCAATATTAATTGTACTGAATGAACTAGTAGTATAGTAGATATGTCAGTCTGTTGATGTTTTGTACCTTGTTAATTCGAACCTTGTTACAGTAAAGGTAATAATAAATTTTTGGTCTTATTCAGATGTCAATTAATTTGATCACTTCATCATGAAGTGAAGAATCACAGATTCGTTAGAACCAAAGAAAGAATTCAACATCGTTCACAAAGTCTCATTTATACTACATACTTATTTATGTCATAAAAATATATATTTATGCCCAAAATAATAGAGTGATTTTTACATACTTAATATAACTGATTTTGTTGCTTGTTTGAAAGAATTATCAAAATTAATACCAGCATTCAAGACCCTGAAAATTTGATTGATTTCTAGAAAATTCATCTTTTTTTCTAGATTCTTATCAGCCCTACCTCTATTCAGCATAAAACGGATATTTAAATAATTTAACTAAAAGAAAATTTTCATCTTGTTAGAGTTAAATTCGGTCAAATTAACTCCAATGTGTCTCGGCAGAATGACACCAACCTGCAACATTCAGAACAAAATATATGTCTATCTATTTGTAGACCTTTACAACTTCTCTGAATGCATAGTAATTATAATAATCTGATGATCTGATGATATATTTCTTCAATTTGGGAACTTTGGATCCAGTTTGTTGAAATTATTCAACATAGTTTAGAAAAGAGTCATCCGTTCAATAGTTCTATTCAGATAGCTTAACTACAGGGATAGTTACATCAGAAGCAAGTGAATGATTGATTTTCTGATGATGC
>JARQZK010005075.1:422500-437500 GCA_030704885.1 Cynegetis impunctata
CTTGATACAGGTACATAGATGTTTCAATCTTATTAGACATCACCAGTGTCATTCTTTCTCGAAGTTCTTCGAGAATATTTTTTTTGTCTTATCAAAACTGAGAACGAAAGTATGAAGATCTGCAACAGACGTCGTAGAAAATATTAATTTATTCAAAATTACTGGTAGTTGAGGCAGCAATCGAACCATCGACTTCATTATCGATGCGTCATGACGATCTAATCATCTAAAAAGGCAGAGGTTAAATGTGTACACCATTCTTCATTTAATGCCTCAGCGGGTTTTATTGAAAGACCATCTGAAGATAATTCAATCTCGAATAATAAAAGTTGGATTAATCATGACACATTATCCTATTCCACATGAACAGATGTCAATGGATCTTACGCCATGAAACAGTCATTGGCTGTATTGATTTATGTATTGTGAGAGTGCTTGAGACCCGTTTACAGATCCAGAATGCGTGGATATCAAGAATAATGTTTTTCTTCGAGACTATGTCCAGTGAATTCCACATAATCAGTTTCACTTTTTAGTCGTAGTTTCCCCAAAAATAATAGACTACTGCAGTGCATCGAAAGTCAACAGTCAGGTGCGAAAGTAGCTTTTTTTTATCGGTTTTAGACCTTCTAGAAAACTATTCTGAAAATGAATTTTTTAAATTTTTTTGATAGATATCCCGGTACGGCAGGTTATTTTTTAAGAGAAAATTTTCTCGGGAAATTGAAATATGGAACCCAGAAGGAAATTTCCCTGGAAATCGATTGGCGCTATCAGATTGGGGTCACGAGGACCCCCTGGGGCCCTGCGAGACCACACTTGAAATTCTCGAATTGCAACCCCCCTTTTTCATTTGATATTCGGATTCCTCGGGAAATTTTGAGTTCGACTGTGGCGGGGGTTGCATTTTTGCCTGGGGGTGGATGCCAGCCCTTCTTGGGGATGAAACATTTTCCATTGAAAATAAGTGCGAAAATCGATAAATTGACTAATTCTAAGCAACTTTTGTTCTATGAAGTTTTTTCTGAAAGTCAATACTTTTCCAGTTATTCGCGAAAAAGAATCTGAAAACGTGATTTTTTGCCTGAAAACTGACAATTTCACCCGCGAATATGTGGAAAAGTATTGACTTTCAGAAAAAACTTCGCAGAACAAAAGTTGCTTAGAATTAGTCAATTTATCGATTTCCGCACTTATTTTCAATGAAAAATGTTTCATCCCAAAGAAGGGGTGGCATCCACCCCCAGGCAAAATGCAACGCCCGAGGAATCTGAATATCAAATAAAAAAGGGGATTTGCTATTTAAAAATTTCAAGTGGGGTCTCGCAGGGCCCCTGGGGGACCTCGTGACCCCAATCTGATAGCGCCAATCGATTCCCAGGGAAATTTTCTTCCGGGTTCTATATTTCAATTTCCCGAAAAAATTTTCTCTTAAAAAATAACCCGCCGTACCGGGACTTTTTCAACACCCGGTATATTTCGGGTAACATATATATGTCCAATTACATCTGTATATAGCAAACAGAGAAAAATAAACCTATCATCAAATGAGTACTCACTAATTCTACACCCACGAATCACAAAAACTCCAACCCACTTCATAGCAATGCTTCAAACTTATTATAGTTTGAACAGATATATTTTTTACATTTTTTATTGAAACCCCTTTCAGTGCTCAATGTTCTTATTTCTAGGGGCAGCATATTAACAACTTTCGGTGCAATATATACAACAAAACGATGAGATGAGTTTTTTTGAACAGTGGAAATACCACCTCCATATTGCTTCTTGCTCTAGTGTCATAAGAATGAGATATTTGCTGGAGATTATGACCATTTTTATAGTAGAATGTTGAAACTGTAAGGAAATAAAGTCATCTGACATTCAAAATATTTTCGACATACAAAAAAAACAGTTGGAAATTACCTATGAACTGTACAATGAATTCTAGTTTGTAGTAGAAATTTCAGAAGTTTTCAAACTATAATTTCAGAACACAAACGTAGCTTTGCTAATCAAAAGTCGGATTCACATTATGCAAACCATTTCATCCAAGAAACTCACACATACAATTTTGATTTTAAAATATTAAATGCTGAAAGTAAGGGATTTGAACTTAATTTTCTAGAATAATTACAGATAAATAAATACAAGCATTCCGGTCTCCTATTGAATAGCCAAATCGATCATACTTCAAGCCCCTTTCTTAATATTTCCAAAATTACTGAACTACCTGACTAGCAGTTCAGAATTGGTTTTTCCTAATCTAATAATTATTTGTAACCATCCTCCTATTTACCCTTTCTACATAATTTGTCATCTCTTTATTTCTTGTTTTCGATATAAGGGAGAAACATAGTTAGTTTGTCTTTAACATCTGAAGAAGGTGAAGTTTAATCGAAACGTGCGTCATGCGTTATTTCATTTAATAAATGTGTAAATTGTTATTATTTACCATTGTTTTAAAATAGATATTTGTGAGATTTTGTAGCCCCAAACTTCCTTCATTGATATAGAGTCAAAAATGTGTACGTGGGTGAAGTTGATATTAGGAAAGAACCTTCTGGTGATATGGTATGGTGATATGATATGGTGGTATTCTCCCGACGGAATTCTGCATTTTCGATCTAAAATTTTGGTTTCCAATATCCTTGGTGAAGGGTGCTCTGGGTTGTTATCCAGGTAGTAGCTCGATCACGATTTGTATTGGAAAACAATTAAAAATTTATTCATTTCCAGTCAAATAAGCTGCATTGATGAGATGTAATAAGATCGAAACAGCTGTATGCAGATTTTGAGGCGGGGTGACCTGACGATTTCTATATAGTCTAAGCAATAGGTATTTTTTTTGACATCGATTCCATCTGAAAACCAACTATGCCATAGTGAGCACGGTAATTCATAGATTAATTGTGTTATGTTTTGGACACGCAAATACCATTATTTATTTTTTTATGAACAATTTTAACAAAAACATCGTACTTTTATTACTTTTTCATTTATAACTAATAAACTGATGGAGTAATCTGGATAGTGTCAATAGCAAATTTGTAGATAATTAAATTACGAAGAGTATGAGACCTCGCCCGACTTAATCGGATGATTAGTAACGAAGATAACAATTGATAGCCAAAGAATTTTTTATTTATTTATTAATTTAATAATTTCGTTAACTTACAACTTACAGGTCTCTGCTTTTGCAAAAAGGTTGCAATGTTTAATTACTTAAAGTTAGTAAAAAGAACGAACGCTGTACGATAATTATTGTTAACGTAATTGCAATTTTATGTATTTAACAGGACTAATTGTAAAATAGCTACTATCGACTGAGGTACTCGGATTTCAATTTTGAAAAAAGATTAATTAACTAGACGTAAAGTGCAATAAAACGTTCATCTCGGATTTTTAAATAAATTTTGCAAAGTTAGTTAAAAAAGGGCGCAAAAATGGCTCCGAATGGCCGACCGGACGACTATGGTGCAGTAGTGGGGGAAGAAGGAGAAGAGGAGAACGCTTAATAGTAATACAATCTCGCGGCGCGCCGACGACGTTACTACTGCACCAAATTCGTAGGGTCGGCCGTTCGGAGCCATTTTTGTGCCCTTTTTTAACTAACTTTGCAAAATTTATTTAAAAATCCGAGATGACCGTTTTATTGCACTTTACGTCTAGTTAATTAATCTTTTTTCAAAATTGAAATCCGAGTACCTCAGTCGATAGTAGCTATTTTACAATTAGTCCTGTTAAATACATAAAATTGCAATTACGTTAACAACAATTATCGTACAGCGTTCGTTCTTTTTACTAACTTTAAGTAATTAAACATTGCAACCTTTTTGCAAAAGCAGAGACCTGTAAGTTAAAAAAAAACTTTACGAAATTATTAAATTAATAAATAAATAAAATATTCTTTGGCTATCAATTGTTATCTTCGTTACTAATCATCCGATCAAGTCGGGCGAGGTCTCATACTCTTCGTAATTTAATTATCTACAAATTTGCTATTGACACTATCCAGATTACTCCATTAGTTTATTAGTTATAAATGAAAAAGTAATAAAAGTACGATTTTTCTATTAAAATTATTCATAAAAAAATAAATAATGGTATTTGCGTGTCCAAAACATAACACAATTAATCTATGAATTACCCTGCTCACGATGGCATAGTTGGTTTTCAGATGGAATCGATGTCAAAAAACAACTTATATTGTGCTCTGTTGCTTGGACTAATAGTTCACTATTGAATTGTGAATGTAGAATTTTCGTCGGGCAATACATATAACCAGTACCCTTGGAAAGTTGTTCGATAATTTTTGAATTATTCAAGAATTTTCCTTGTTCACTTTATGTAATTTATTTTCATTCGAAAATTAATTCCTAAGTTATAAGACGTAATTTTGTGAAGGTGATTTTGAAATATTTTCATTACAATTCGCAATATCTGTAGTGTAGGTGTTAGTTCTGAAAAGTTTGAAATGCGATGCCATTATTTTCTGTTAGAAGAAAGAAAACAATATCCTTATTCGTAGCTATCTTCCTTCCCGAAAAGGACACTTAACAGACCTTGTTTTGATGTTATCAGATATTATTAAATGCTCTCAAAGTATATCATTTTCTACGTTTTACTGTGCTCATGAATTCCATCACGTTTCTTCGATTGCTTCAACTATGAGAACCGTAATACAAGAGTGAACTCGTACATATCAAGTTCAAATACTGTGCGTTTACTTGAATATTTTGTGAATCTGTTAGTTATATCGGCCTTGGGAAAGGTATCAATTAATTCTTCGGAAAAGTCTGTGTAAATACAATGGGGCTACGCATACTTTTTTAATACATTTTGTTATATACCTTTTCAATAGAAGAAATACTGTTTTATGAATATGATTTGGAAATTAATTATGAAGAACGTATCCGTAACTGGAGCTAAAAACAACGATATCTGGAGGACTTTCGCACAGTGGCGACTAGTGAGGAAGGACTCTGGGACTCCCCCTCCCAAGAATTATAGAAAGAATTACATTATTATAATTTTGAACTAGAAACAAATCCATGCAATATTAGATCCACGTTCCACCGTAATTAAAGAAACTATATTAGTATTACAATCCAACTGCAACCAACATTACATTTCTTCGATGGGCGCGGACGTTTCAGCCAGAGTCCATATCCCATACTACATCACTCAATTACTTCGCGCGCCGTTCGAGTCGAGATGTCGTAATCCTGGAATAGGGGGGGACGAACGGAGGAACACTGCTTGGTACTCAACGTGTCTGAGCCATTCACTCGGGATACATAAAGAAAATTATTGATTTGGATGAATTGATAAATCCTTTAAAGGTTTTGTAGTAGTTGAAGTTTTAGGTTAAAACCAAAAACAGATCTATCCGGATGTTGGAAATATCGATATTTCAATATTTGAATTGAAACACAAATATGTATATCCAAATAATATTTTTGCGCCCCCCCTGAAGCCAAACTCACGAGCCGCCACTGCTTTCATACCCCGAAACAACACTGAATTACATGATTGAAAATATGTACGTGGAGTGAATTGATGGTAGGTAAGTATCTTTTGTTGGCATTATATTCTTCTCTATCTGCCGCCACAGCTTCTGCAGATTGAGTTAGTCTCCTTCCTTCACCGCAGCATTTAAATATAGAGATGTCATATTTTGTCATGGGTTTTAAGATTCTGCTCACCTCCATAGCTCCTACAAACTACAAAAAAACTCGTGACCAACACAACTCCGTGACTATTGTAAGGACCTATTTTTCGCGCTAAGTGCATCGTATTGGGAAGCGATTCGAACGAAAAAATCACCGCGAAGTGTAGCACGGTTGGGGAAAAGAGTTTTAATCCATCAGGGAATATATTTCAACATTAACTCAATTTAAATACCAAATTTCAACCCTCTAACTCACTGCTAGTTCAGATTTTCTTCGAAAAAAACCCCCAGATACCAAATATCAGCTCATTTGGTTTTATGGGACCCGCTCAAGGTGCCAATATTTACTAGGAAAAATATATAAATGAAAACACAAATATCTATGTTAAAAAGGGTATAAAAATTCACCAAAACTTTGGAGAAACTTGAGCTGAGACTTCGGCTGCCTGGACATCCCTTTCTGATACTGTGAAGTTTGGATCATCTGCATACAGAACAACATCCAACAAGCCCAGGAAACTTGGAAGATCATTTACATATACAATAAAAAGAAGCAGACCCAAGATACTTCCTTGCGGGACCCCATTGTTCACCTTCTTATTTTCAGAGACGCGAATCTCACCATTCCTGTCTATAACTGTTCTTTGAATCCTATTTTCCAGATATGATTTCATAAACGCCAGTTGATTGTCTCTTATTCCATACGCCTTCAGCTTCCTCAGAAGAACAACATGATCAACAGAATCAAAGGCCTTAGAAAAATCCAAAAATATACTGTATATCACCTTCCTCCAACGCTCATTATTCTCCCAACCAACTTGAAAACAGCAGTCGCAGTATATATATATATATATATATATATATATATATATATATATATATATATATATATATATATATATATATATATATATATATATATATATATATATATATATATATATAAATATATATATATTATATATCTTATATATATATATATATATATATATATATATATATATATATATATATATATATATATATATATATATATATATATATATATATATATATAATATCAGACATAAAAACTGAAAATCTTTGTCTAGAAAGTTACTCCAGCAACTGTCTGTTTACTTCCGATACTCTGCAATAGTCTATTATTTTTGGAGAAAATACTTCTAAAAACAACAAGAATGATAAAGAATGAAACAGAAATACTATTTTATTATCTTTCTATTTGAACATATATTCATCTTGAATCAATCTTTTTCATGAAATTCACATGTTATTTCTTCCGTATTAGTTTTTATTTTAATTAGAATTTTCATTATAATATATCAACGAGGCAATAGTAATTAAAAGGGATTTTTTTATCTCTATATATTAATTAGCGAAATCGCACAAATTTTCTTGTAATTGTAATAAAAGATTAATGTCTTAAATCGCATTGGATAAACTGCTGCAGCGAAGCATCGCCGCAGCAGCTCATTAATATGTAGACAACATGAGGTGCATTTCCTCTTCGCACTGAAAGAACGTGGCTGCATGAATTTCATTACTATCAGTATTGCAAAGTCATTCAAATCATTGAGCCACGTTACTAAATAGCTATCAATCGTGATTCGCGACTGGGTAGTTCAAACGTATGAGTTATGTCCGAGGTTGCTTCTTTTTCATCGTAATCATTTGATGAATTGACTTCTGTAACGGCATGACTTACGGAGATACGGCTCGTAAAAATACCTTTCTTGCAAAAGAATAAAGTGAACGTCCCTATTTGGATTTCATCATTACCGTGCGATTGCCGTGAAAATGAAACAATGACGATATGATCTAGGAGGCAGGTTTAATAGACGTAGCAAATTAACAGCGATTGTGCGTCAGGCATTCTGCGGAGTCAGCGAGGTAGCTGGGCACAATAAGCGTTTAGTCCAGTCAAGATGTACATCCGCGCTTGCGAGAGGTGCGTTTAGTTCTGAATTTTAGCAGGTTTTCACTTTGAAAACCCCCCTGGGGGGGGATAAATCTTGTTTACACGACAGAAGGCGCAATTATGTAGCACTAGGGATGAAAGTTTGTATCTAGATAGTTTTGTATGATATCTAGAATGGGATTGCTTTCGGTTTGAATTGGTTGGAGATGGTTGACCCCCCGGGGGATTACATAAATCTTGTTAATAAGATTAAGGTCGCAATTTGGGAGTAATAGGGTTAAAGTTTGTGAGTAGGTATTTTCGTATGATATCTTGGATGGGATTGGTTTTGGTTCGAATTTATTGGGTGGGTTGAACCACTGGGGGAAGAAATAAATCTTGTTTACATGATAAAGGGCGTAATTTTTGAGCATTAGGATTGAAAGTTTGTGAGGAGGTAGTTTCATATGGTATATTGGATGTTATTGGTTAAGATGCGAATTGGTAGGGGGGTTGATCCCCAGGGGAGGAAATAAACCTTGTTCACTTGATAGAAGGTGCAATTTTGGGACTATAGGGTTTAAACTTTGTAGGTAGGTAGTTTCGTACGATATCTTGGATGGTATTCATTTTTATATGAATTGGTTGGAGGGTTGGCCCCCCGGAGGAGGAAATAAATCTTGTTTACTCGATGAAGGGCGCCATTTTATAGAAAAGGGGTTGAAATTTTGTAAGTATGTAGTTCCGTGTGATATCTTGGATGTGATCTATTTTGGTACGAATTGGGTGGGGATTGACGCCCGGGGAGGAAAAAAATATTGTTTACACATTAGAGGCCGTAATTTTTTTAGGGTTGGAACACATAAGATTATTGAATGAATAGATTTTTTAAAACTGAATACATTATGAAATCCTGCTTTTCTAAGGCAGCTCGCAGCGATAGAGTTTTGTTATATGTTATATGAGTAAAACTTTTTCGAGAAGTTTTTGTAACATATCTTCTAAAATACGAAATCTACGTCAAATATTATATCAAAACAAGTTGTAGTATATTTAATAAGCTTTCATTTGAGAACAGACTGATATCTGTAGACCCACGTTTCTTAAAAAAAATGGCTTTTTTTCGAAGAACTGTATCTTAGAAACAAATTGCTGTATAGAGCCCGCCCTAGTCTCAAATTGAAGAAAATTTAGTCCACTTCAGAAGTGTGTATGACATTTATACCGATCAGGCCTTTCCTTCACTGAAATATTGAGCAAAAACTGAAAAAAGTCCGAAAATTTCATGGTTTTTTGGGTACATTGCCGCTCACACAGCACTTTGGAAATTTCAAATCTGGTTTTCCAATATTGGTTTAGGTCCTAGCAACTTATAAAAAATTGAAAACGACTAGACCTCTTACAAGCACGACCCCCTTTTCATGTTTAACTTGACTGAACTAGTTCAGCTTATTCGATAATTGTACTTGAAATGAGTCTAAGCTATCGTAGATGCAACTATTTGACTATAACCGCATTTCCTAAATTTTGATCATTGTCATCGCATACGATAAAAATGTATTTTGAGTATTTTGGCTCTAATCCTACACTACGACCTTGATTTTTAACCTTACAAGTTACCAAGAATACGGAAATTTATTGACACTTGGCAACACCGATCCTCAGCACTGACAAGAAAGAATCCGGTGGTCTACAAGATTGTTTCAATTGTTGAATTAATATATATTGTTGGGTCATTGTATCTATGAATAAAAAGAGAGTGACGCTGAACTTAGCTGCGAGATATATAAGTAGCTGTTTAATTTGATACAGTTAATCACGAAATACTTAAGAACGCATTAAAAAATCTGAGGATAAAGAGGAGTAGCATTAAATTTAATCAAGACCTATCTAAAAGGATGAAAACAGAACGTCAAAATTGGGAATGTTTTGAGCAAAAAAGAAACATTACATGTGGAATGCCTCAGGGGACCATTTTGGGCATCAACCTTTTTCTGCTTTATATAAATGAATTATTTGCCTTGAATCCAGAGAATGAAATTGTTTTGCTGATGACAAAGTGATCTACTTTACTGCGTCGACGTGAAACCAATTAAAACTGAAAGCGTCGAATTTTTTGAAAGAAAAGTTGACAACGATAAAACTAAATTTATGGCATTTATGAGTCTTAAAACTGGAAAGCCTCCATTTGAAACATTATGTATAAAAACTAACGGATATTAATTTCAAATACAAAGAACAGAATATATTAAATATTTAGGGATAATGATGCACTGCCACCTGAGATGAATCAAAAAAAGAATATTGCTACAAGGTAAATTAGAAACTTTAAGAGGAATATGTGAGCAAGACGAAGTATATCACTGGTTGAACCGGATTTGAAAGATGCTATAGTACCATGGTGAGAAACAGCAAACTGGTATTATAAAGGAATAAAAGTAGCTCAAAAATGGCTATTAAAAATTATGTACCATAACCCCATTACGTACCCAACACAAAATCTATACGAGTTGTCAAACTTCCCCGTTCCCTTCTTGCCCGTTTCCTTCTTATATACAAACATCAGCAACATGTACCTACGCAAACTGGAACAGATATGAGGTCACCAAACAACCCTTTGCCTATGCCAAAGAATGCTATTGGTTTGAAATCGCATACCTACCTGGCACCCTGACTTTACAATATACTTCCAAAGAACATTAAGGAAACTAAGGCAAAACCAACGTTCAATAAGAAAATAAAAAAATTTTAAATGGATTCGTAGCAAGCCTACATCATTCTGTATACGTTCACAAATATAAACAATTTCATTTAACACTAGCTGTATGTGTGAAAATTAATTTAACCAATCATTGTAATTGTATACACACAATTCTTGTACAAACTTTCTTGATATGTACCACATATATATGCCCACATACAAGTTGTGAACTTTTGTGGGAAACAAATGTTTGTTTTTGATATAAAATACCATAGTAATTATTCGGGACATTTGTTGTTGAAGAAAAATGAGAACTATTTTTATTATTATTGTTATTATATATTTTAGTATCTCAAAAATATCAATTCATTTAGAATATTCAACTAATTTTATTTTATTATTACTAATTTCTAGGAAATAATATACTAGAAATATATGGTTCATTCTTCATCTACCTGAATCAAATTATTGTTAAAAACAGCTTTATTGGTCATTCTAACTGGTTTTTATGTCTACACTTCTAAATTTATCGTGAGAACTAGAAAATTAGTAATGCTTCCACAGTTGTTGAAGAATATAGTAAAAATGCTTCATTCTTATCGGAAATCATTATTTCATTTATTAAATTGCATTTCAAGGTATCTGCTTCATTAAGAATTGACTGCAAATACATGACCTGATAATTATTATTCTTGCAGGCCAAACTAAGATGCGCTGTAGTCAAAATTTTTCTCTGAACTGTCTGTTTCAATTCATTAATTATACCAAATCAGAAAAATTAAGTTTCAACATTATGCTTCAAATGAATATATCAAGTATATGAATACTTCCACAGTAATATCTTGCAATTTCCATGATTGCAAATTAAATATTAAATATAATAATTATAATTTGTAGTTCCACGACACCGTTAAACTAGAAACACAGAATATCCTTGGAAATAAAGACTTTTCTTGAATTTTAAAACTCAATAATAATTTGTCAAAAACAAAAGTTGGCTGAAAAAACTTTCCAAAGTCATTGCGTCGAATTCGAACATAAAGAAATCATCATTCACGCCACAGGTAGTAAAAATCATTCAAATTTACGAATTGCCTTAGCTCGAAAATAACCTACATCTGTTTTTTACTTAATGAGTCTAATTAGTTTTGCTTACTTAACTTTTTCCCTACTAAATCTAGTGGAAGAAGTATTTTGAAGCTACACCTTGACCAGAGATCTTATTTGTGGAATTTCTCTATCAAAGACATTGGAACTCATATATACATTTCTATGAAATATTGATGACCTCAGTCAGCAAGTATTTTCGATGAATCTTGATTAATAATGAAAGACGAAACACTACTAGTTAAGAAAACAACACTGCTCGTTGTTCTAAAACTAAAATAATATGCTATTGTTCTTCTTATCCAGCAAACAATATATATATATATATATATATATATATATATATATATATATATATATATATATAGAGAGAGAGAGAGAGCTTTATTTGAGTTTTAATTACATAATTAAGTACTCACGTCAAATTATTTACTTAAAATGATATACAAAAATATCACAATCGTATTAAAAATTACAGCAGTTTTAAAAACATACAATAAAATACGCTAAAAATTTAAAAACTCACTTAATGAGTACGGCTCAATATCACATAAATATTTAAATAAATTTCCCTTGAATTGTTTTATCCCTGCAGGACTTGAACTCATCTGGAATTTTTGTTATAAAACATTATAGACGCATAATGCGGCCCTATTTCAGTGAGAGCTTTTTTGTGGGCTGGTATCTCCAATTTTATGTCACCATATCGGGTGGGGTATTTATGATTAGAGTTTAATTTTTTAAATTTATCTTCATTTTTATATACAAACAAGACACATTCATAAATGTATATGCCATATACAGTTAGTAGTTTACTGCCCTTAAAAACACCTTTGCAAGTTGTCATGAAATCGATCTTGAACATTGTCCTTATTATGCGTTTTTGCATTATAATTACTCTCTGCAGCCGTGAGCTTCCACCCCCCGCTACAATCCCGTATTTCAAATTTGAGTAGACGTTTCCAGAGTTCACGGTAAGAAGTGTTTCAGAATCAGCACTATGACTCAGCACCCTAATTCCGTAGCACATCCTGGACAGTTTACTACAAACAAGATCTATATGGGAAAAAAAGTTTAAAGAACCATCCAATTGAATTCCTAACATTTTTGTTCTGTCCGTAAAGGATACGTTTACTCACAATCGATCGGTAATCGATGGTTTTCTAACCTTCAACACAGTCGGGAAGCGCTTCATTACATACTTCATACTTTCCCGGCTAACAAATCTCACTTTCCCGGCTAGCAAATGTCACTTTACCGGCTAGCTTGTGTCACTTTACCTACTAGTATGGAAATAAATCAGAATTAACTCTATATTCATTTAATATAAAGAAAAAACTATTTGGAATTATAAATATTAATAGTTTACAGTCGAATTAATGATTACTATTGACCGTTAAAGCAAGACCTTGTTGGCTTAAAGTTGTGAGCTTCCGAATTCGATGATGAGGCCGACGTTCTAGGATTTTCTTTTAGAAGTTGATCGAACCTGCAAGCTCCAGAAATGCCAATAATTCATGCAACCTGAAAGAAATTTGTACTTTAACATTTTTAATATGCACTCAAGAAATTAAAATGTTACCTTTTGAGGGAGATATTCTATCGGAGCATCCTTTAGAAATTTATCGATGTTTGCTTTGGAAAGAAACACTTGACTTTTTAGCTTTGCATCCCACATTTTGCCTTTTCAAGTATGCCCGTAATTTTGCATAATTACTGATTGCCTATATTCAATAGTGTTCGTAGCATCGAGTACCTTGACCATAATGTACTGGCTTTATTCTGATTAGGTACTCAATTCACCGAAATAGGCAAGGAGCACAGTCTTCGTATTCACATACCTGCCTCTGCTTCTCACAGGAATAAGGCCTTCGGATGTTAGTTCTGCAGCTACTCGAAGTTCTAGTAGTATGGATTCAAATTCGCAGTCGGACATTTTTCGTTAATATTGTCAAAAATTAAATTGTGAATTATGACCCAACTGTCAGATCGAATCTATGGTTAAATCAACTAACTTTTATGTTGCCTAATTAATACAAGTAATAATAATTATTATCAGAACTTGATTATTAATGTGATAGATTGTGAGTAAAATAGTATACAAACCTCGGGGAAAATCATTCCAGCCTCACGTCTGCAGCACACCTCGGTGCTGCGCACCTCGGTATGCTACCTTGCCGTTCGGCTGTAATAGATTACTTCCCCGCTCGGTATGTAATATACTATTACTTCATTTAAGGAAACCTGCTCTGGGCATGTAAAATGGTTACGTACTGACCCAAACAAAATTAAATTTGTCTTCTCCACGTTCAAGACTAACTGATTATCAACTAACCACCCCTGCACGTTGGAAAAAACAAATTGAACAATCCGTATGATATCCTCCCTTGATTTCACCCCCTTGCAAGAAAATTTTAAACATTTGCGTCGTCTGCAAAAGCTACTATAGTTTCATCTTCTGAGTATATATATATACATATATAATATATATATATATATATATATATATATATATATATGTATATATATATATATATATATATATATATATATATATATATATATATATATATATATATATATATGGTTATGTGGATTAGAGGTCGTTGTCCACTCGGTTAGGGTGACCAGACGTCCGTTTTAATACGGAAATGTCCGTTTTTTCATCTCTGTGTCCCTTAGTCCGTATTTTTGTAAAATGTCCGTGTTTTTCGCGTTTTTGACGAAAAAAAAGGTTGCGCCTATAATTTTTCCGAAATAAGTTTCCAAACTTCACATTCAAAAGCGCTCGCAGTTGTATTTTCAATGCAAAACCTATATATCGTCCAATTTTCCTAACATCATTAACTTTTAAGGTATTTCCCAAATCCCACGTGAAATTATTACATAAATTCCAAAAATTTTGAGCTCTTCCCTGAAATTCACTGGCTGCTAGTAAAATCTCCAGGCTCAGCCTCGCCAATTTGAAACACTAGGCTCAACCTGGAGATTTTACAATCTTCGTGAATTTCACCAGCTCTTGGTAAAACTTCTAGCTTCCAGTGATTTTCATACAAATTTTGATGAAAATTATCAGGTCTAGCGTATAGATTTTCATTGAAACTCGAAGAATTTAGCGAGCTTTTCGTAAAATCCCTAGGCTGAGCTTAGTGTTCAAAATTGGCGAGGCTTAACCTTCCGGAAGTGGCGCCATGGTAAGTGACACGAGAGATGGCGCCAAGTCTGAGAGACCCATAACAAAAAACACTTAACGGATTTTTTTGTGAAGAATAATGATATAGGGTTATTAAATATAGTTTTTATTATAAAAAACGAACATACAAGTTACATAAAAAATATAAAATATATAAACAATTCTTAAAATATAGATAGTGAGAAAAATAAACATAAAATAAAAATTCACTAGAAAAAACCTTAAAATGAGAACTAAACTCAAAATTTTGAATATACTTCATTAAAATAATAACTAAATTTTCTATTTTAAGGGTTTTCCAAAGAATCATAACAAAGGAGGCACCAAGCTTTAAGGTGGGAAAGATATACAAATTTTTTGCACTTTTGACAATAAAATCTACTTTTTGAATCTTTTACACAAAAAAAACACCTCTTTCTAGATCCTCA
>JARQZK010005075.1:442500-470000 GCA_030704885.1 Cynegetis impunctata
AACAAATATGTTTTATTTACATAATAAAATGCAAGCTCCTTATTCGAAAGAGGATCTCATTTTCTTCACAACTTATACTTAGCACCAACACTACTGCCAATGACGAGTTCGTCAATAGAAAATACAAATAAATTCTTTCATTTTATATGTCACACCTCACTACTTAATCACTGAACGAATTTTCTTACTTTAATTTTTGAAAAATATTTGTTTCATTCCTTCCTCAAGTATCGGAGCCACTATCAACAAAAAATGGATTCTGAGCTTCAACATTTAGATTTTTTTGTTTTATGATGCTTTTACTATTTAGATATCAAGAGATAAACATAAATCAGGGATGGAAAAAATTATGAAGTAATTAGAACAATTTTTCTGAAAAAAATTCAATTGTTAATTCTTACCTGATGATTGGAGCTAAAATTAATAGCTCTGTGCTAATTATTTATCATTGTGGATGCTAAACAAATACACGTATGTCTCTTTCTACTAATAAATAAAAGAAAGGACTCTGAACGTCAACAACACTTATTTTTTTAACTAGCATGTCAATACACCCAATACGAATAATAATAAATATACAGGCTATAGCGTTGCCGATCACATTTGTCGCAACTGCAAGTGTAACCAGTACGCCTCTTGCGGAGGATGTCACAGCGCCAGCCTGATTAATGCCTTTTTCTGCAACAATCTTCTTCGACTTTTGAACAGTAGTTACACCCATCTCGTCTACGTTCCAAATCCGAGATTTTTAAAGCTGTACCTTTCTTGTCTGGATCTATTTCTTGAAAAAGGTTGCACGTTCGTTTTGTTGACGGAAGTAGCTCTGCTCTAACCTGTGGCTTCAGAGCTTCGTATGGCCAAACTTGGGTTGCTCTTCATAAAACTAGTGAACCAGTCATTGCTCACAATCTCATTTTTTTTCCAAGATTCTGGTACCTTCTCAATATTGGGTGAAATAGAATATTGATACGCTGATTTGTTTATTTCACGGGACAATAATCCAAAATAAATATTGGCACATTTTAACAAGTACTCTGCTATTATTATTACCTTTTCAGGATTTAATACTAACCGAGTTCTTTTGTAGCCCGTTTTTACTGGTATACCCAATTTCTTTTCCTTCACAAAATTGAAGAGTGAAACGTTGCAGAGGTCAAATTCGTCAGAAATGACAGGGATATACCCTGTCATTTCTATTTTTGTCCATCACTTCTTGCGCTGACAACTCGTTGATCTCTAAGGATATTAAGGATCGCATACTTCTTTGTTTATCATAAAAAACCACAACTAAAATAATTAAACACAAAAAGTCAGGTATCCTGTTAATACAAGCCGCACATCCGAGGTAGGTATTAACACTTTAATACCAAACACTTGGTGGGTATTTTAGCCCCAAGGGTACTTTTTAGTGATTAGTAACATATAAACAATCGGTCAAAAATTACGTTTATTAAGCAATGAAGTATCACTAAGTATTCAATGTGCTTCTAGAAAAAAAAACATACTCATAGAACCGAATATTTCAAGCATGAATCAAATACTTGTAGAGTCCCAAACCAGTCGGCATATCAAAGCACTCACTGAAGTTGTATTGGGTATTCTTTTGGATAAACTCAATTATTTTTAATTACCTCTGTTAATTGTAGCCCCGGCCTTCCCTATTTATTACCAGGCCAGTCCTCTTGATGATTATCTACCTATTCCTACTGATCTATATACATAAAAAGCAACTGTTTACCCTACACCCCAGTGACAACAGTGCAAATTCGTCATGAATAGCTGTTTTATATAATGAAGACCTTCCACTGAAAACGATTAAAGGTGCAGAGAAATTTTCGAAATGTTTTTCAAAATTGATTCTATGTCAAAAAAAAAAGCTTCAGTTAGCTATGTTTTTGTTATGTATACCTACTCAAGCCTGGCATACTCTACCAAATCTTCTATAATGATGATTGATTTTTAACGCCACTACACTATCATCTTAATCATTTCAATATGCTGTTCAATAAATTTGTCGATCGTTTAATAATAGACTATAAATTCAGTAAGAATTATTGGCAGATCTGAATAACAGTATTTATGTAAATATTTTTGGTGTACGTGTGCTCACTACACGTTCGCGAAAGTCAAGGTCACACTTCATCTGGGTCATATTACTTAATGGAAACAATAAGCATACCTATTCGTGAAAATTTTCGACGAAACATGTTATGCAAAGTAAATTTTCATATGATACCCACTACTATAGAAATTATTACAAAATTTAATTAGCTTGGTAGTTTATATATATATATATATATATATATATATATAAAATGAAGTGAACTAGGACATTTATTTGAAACTAATCAAACAAACCTCCTAGCGGAGCTGGTTATAAGAGTTCACGAAGCATCGAAATATCAACATCTACCATGATACTGATGAGCCCCGATAAGGGCGAAACAGTCTGTCTATCAATTTCCATCGATTGTGATAAACAAATTAACATTTCGAACAATTACCGTCTGGGGTAGATGTTGATATTTCGATGCTTCGTGAACTCTTATAACCAGCTCCGCTAGGAGGTTTGTTTGATTAGTTTCAAATAAATGTCCTAGTTCACTTAATTTTATAACCACGGGCGTGTTTTCCGTTTAACACGAATAATTCTTACTTATATTCATTTGCCATTGCGATAAAATTCGGGGCGATTACTGCCTGCGGTGTGTAATGTTGAATCACATCGAATTGATGTGTCAGCTTTACTCTTGCTTAGCGAATATGGTAGCCACCTTCGTGTGTTCCGGACGTACTAGTTCTCGTTGCCGAAATGTTTTCTTCTGTTCCGAAAGATGTGGTTCAATTGTTTCCGACTGGTGGCGCTGTGTCATATTTATATGTCATGGAGTTACTAGAAGAAATATGTATTATGTATGACCGTTTGAAATGTTGGTTTTGGTTATCACTCTTGGTGGATGGATGATACTGATGAGCCCCGATAAGGGCGAAACAGTCTGTCTATCAATTTCCAACGATTGTGATAAACAAATTAACATTTCGAACAATTACCGTCTGGGGTAGATGTTGATATTTCGATGCTTCGTGAACTCTTATAACCAGCTCCGCTAGGAGGTTTGTTTGATTAGTTTCAAATAAATGTCCTAGTTCACTTAATTTTATAACCACGGGCGTGTTTTCCGTTTAACACGAATAATTCTTACTTATATATATATATATATATATATATATATATATATATATATATTAAAAATTTTTCACTCCACCTTATTACCTGGTCATTTATATTATAGAGATTTGGTTTGATCTTGGTTGTTCCAGGTTCGTAAAAATACTTTAAATTACAAGATTAATTCGTTTAATAGACGTTTCAAGAGTAGTACTCCCTTCCTCAGTATATAAATATAAATATTATAGTATTTATATTTTAGATACTGAGGAATAACAATATATTTTTACATATATTACTTTGGAACTCTTATTTAGTCAATCTAATTTCTATCGAAGAAAGAACCTAAATTATTGGTATATAGAGTACACAACATAAGAAAACGTATTAGCAGTGTCCTCTTGTCGTGACTAAAGTGCTATTTTCGTGAGAAGATACTGAAGAAGCACGCTTTAATAACAAACAGTAATAAAAATCAGAAAATAATTTTTTTTACTCAAAACAAAAAAACCAATTCGCGAAGTGCAGAGCGGTTGAGGAAAAAAGCTGAAAAAAAATATCGTATTTCAAGCTAAATTCGCATAACGAATTTCAATCCTCTAACTCAATCTACAGAAGCAGTGGAATTGAGAAAATTTTCAAAAACCACGAAAAACCTAGAAATATTGAGGCGATCAGAAAAAATTACCCAAATTTTGATAGTTTCATTCTGCTTCGAAATATATATATATATATATATATATATATATATATATATATATATATATATATATTAAAAAAATTAAATAATAAGAAAACAACTTGTCTAAAAACCACAAAATGAAAATAACTTTTTATTCGACTAATTTCGCCTGTTACAGCATTATCAAGACTGAATTTCATGTATTCTGTCTTGATAATGTTGTAACAGGCGAAACTAGTCGTTTAAAAAGTTATTTTCATTTTGTGGTTTTTAGAAAAGTTGTTTTCTTATTATTTAATTTTTTTAATATAAATATGAACTACCACAGGGTTGATTCATCGTCCATCGAATTTATTATATATATATATATATATATATATATATATATATATATATATATATATATATATATATATATATATATATATATATATATATATATATATATATATATATATATATATATATATATATATATATATATATATATATATTTATATATATATATATATATATATATAGGTATATAAATATATATATATAGGTATATATATATATATATATATATATATATATAAAAAGATACAAATGAAAAAACTCTCACAACTTCAATGGTTTTTCAATTTTTATTTGTTAATAGCTACCGGTTTCGCAAAATTTTCCTTCGCATCCTCAGGCACAGAGGGCTGTAAAAGATATATTTAACATGAAGAGCCATGCAGAAATACAAGCTGACAATTGTCAACGTCAAGTAAGTCAAGTTAGTTTAGTCGTTCTGTTAGCGCCGTTGTCGCATTGTCTAGTGCGCTTGATCATCAGATTTTCATCTTTTCTGTAATTTATTAATGTCCGCATGTGAATATCGTGGTTATTTGTGTAAGCCTGTATTTGTCTTTTATATTTAAAAAGCCATTATTGTATCCAACCAACACTTCATTTTTTATATTGTGCTTATTTTAATTTGACTCACAAAGTTTGACATGTCTTGAAATTTACCCCTGTGGTCCACTGTAAGTCATTGAGAAGTTGTATATCTTTTACAGCCATCTGTGCCTAAGGATGCGAAGGAAAATTTCACGAAACCAGTAGTTATTAACAAATAAAAATTTAAAAACCATTGGAGATGTGAGAGCTGTGTTTTTTTCATTTGTATCTCATTAAATATGAACTCACATAGGGATAATACCAATTCATATATATATATATATATATATATATATATATATATATATATATATATATATATATATATATATATATATATATATATATATATATATATAAATATATAATAGGTATACACCAATATACCGAACATGAAAACAATTTCGAATATCGTGTCTCAAACGGATCAAAATGTACATTGTTGACTTTTAATTTTAATTAATAATTATTTTTTTGTATTCAATCTAATTCCAACATCTAACCAATTCCCGATTTGAGCATATTCAATACATAAAATTAATATAAGAACTGACTTATTCAGTATGTAGGAGATCTAGATGGAGAACATTCCTGATCTTGGAAGGGTGAAGAGATTCTCAAGTTGCCCTTGACGTAGCTCGATTACTCAACAGTTCACTGAGTTAATTTATCCGCTTTCCCATAAAATCCATAGCCCACTTCACACAGATATATATGCGTTTGCAGCATAATACACTCGAGTATTGAACATCCATGCAACGATTTCCAACACGAGATGCATCAGACAACTGAATTGTTCTCTCCAATAGATCAACCTCTACGATTAATAACAATATGTATCACATAAACCTACTTTCTATTATTGTTTCAATTTTCATACTCTAGAAGATGAATAGCTAATGAAACATGTTATGTACACATAGTCTATTTTATATATTTTTTCTTCCGATTCAACCATCTTGAGCAGAATAATATTGATATCTGCAAAATAACTGTTTAAGTTGAATAAAGTAGGTACTTCTTAACTTTTGCGAAACTGATTTTATATTCATAACTTCATAAAGAAACAAAAAACTAACTTTTCACAGGTTTAAATAAAATTTAATGAGTAAACGCGTTTCGTTTTAACATTGACTTCATCTCGTACTAAATTATGGTATTACAAAACAGTCTATTTATACGAAAAATTGAACATAACACAGGGCTTAGAGAAACTAAATTAACAATAAGCAATTCATTCAGAGCTATTTGTAGGTACATTGAACAGATTAAGAAGAGGAGAAGGGTTTACTTCAATCTGGTCGTTAACTAGGTTTCCGGAATTTTTATATTTATTGATGTATAGGGATTCCCAGCAGTTGATTTTGTGGAGACTATGGTTTTCTTGAATAAGATGACACGCATAATTAGAGTCCGTTTTCTGCTTAATATACCTAGCTATATGTTGGTGTTCGTGTATTCGAGTTTTGAAATTTCTAATTGTACGTCCTATATAGAATTTTTCACAATCGTTACAGTTGAGTCTATAAACACCCGTACGTTAATCTCTATGGATTTTTGATTTGTTGTTTTTAATAAATTTTCCAATGCTATTGTTGGTTTTATATGAAACTTTGAAATGTTGTTTATGAAGAAACAATTCTAGGTTTTCGGAAGGTTTGCCCAAGTATGTTAAACTGTTATAGACTGTATTTTTCTCGGATATATGTGGGTAAATTTCTGAAATTGCCATTTTGTATTTTTTCCTCTGAATGAAACTGTCAATCATGTTGGGTGAATAACCATTATCTACTGCCATTTGTTTAATTATATTCAATTCCATTCGAAAATTAGCTTCGGACAACGGAATTTTGAAAAGCCTATGAATCATTCTATGATAAGCGGGTAATTTATGTGAAATTGGGTGTAGTGATGCGTTATGAATTGTATATCTGTATGAGATAGTTTATGAAAAATTGAAAATTCGTGTTTGTTGCTTTTTCTAGTAATAGTTTTATCTAAGTAATTAATAATATCATTCATTTTAGTTTCTAATTTTATATTTTATTGAACTCATTTATGAGGAGTAGGTTGCATATTTTCCTGGAGTAAATTTCAATTTCAAGATTCATTAATAATTTACTTTGTTCACAAACTTCATGAAGCAAATGTATATTTCGAATTATTAGTTAATTTCTAAAATTTTACTTCGGAATTTTCAGATTTAGATATTTCGCCTCACTAATTTATCAGAATTTTTCATATATATTCATTCCATATTTCAACATCAAATTTTTATTGCAAGTCAATAAGGTTTATTTAATTCAAATAAGCAATATTAATTGAATGGAATGAACTTGATTCAATTATTCCTTATTGAAAACTATTTTTATAACTAATACTCAATGGTACTATGTGTTCCACTATGGAAAAAATGAGTAACAACTGGTTCTTTGTGCTCTTTTCCTTCTGCTAATTGGATGAATTGATAAAAATAGCATAATAATTGATTGAATATTGAATGAACTATTGATTGAATCTCCTTGTGAGGTATAAGAAACTCGTTTATTTATTTTAATGAATATATTTCAATTTTACAATGTTCTCTATAGAAGATTACAAGCAAATCTTAAGTTTACGAGGTAGCGAAATAAAATCTTGTTGTCTGAAAATATTTATTTTTCAGTTGATGTTGATTGAGTTTCCTCCAAAGTTTTCTAGAGACAGTGTAATACCCAATTTATATGCAGTCATTGCCGCTGTCCTGCCCTTAGTAATATCCAATTTTTTTTTTTTAATCGAGGCGAAAACTTCAAAAGCGATACTGGTTGCTAACCCGGCCTGTGTGGGATTCAATAGTTGATATATATATATATATATATATATATATATATATATATATATATATATATAAGTAAGAATTATTTGTGTTAAACGGAAAACACGCCCGTGGTTATAAAATTAAGTGAACTACTGATACTGATGAGCCCCGATAAGGGCGAAACAGTCTGTCTATCAATTTCCATCGATTGTGATAAACAAATTAACATTTCGAACAATTACCGTCTGGGGTAGATGTTGATATTTCGATGCTTCGTGAACTCTTATAACCAGCTCCGCTAGGAGGTTTGTTTGATTAGTTTCAAATAAATGTCCTAGTTCACTTAATTTTATATATATATATATATATATATATATATATATATATATATATATATATATATATATATAAATATATATATATATATGCAATATTGCCTACCCACTAAAAACACCTCTGTTATTTCGGTTTCCGGGCATTAGCCTACTAAACCTCCAGTCTCGCTTTTAGATTAGGACTCACGTGCTGCGGTCAGCACTAGAACCTGTTCTCTTCCTTGTGTCTATATTTCAAGACCCAAGTGTATGTCTCTCTGCGTCGCGGCGCATTAAAAAAGATTCCAATAGGCATCCTTGAAGCAAGTGACAGTTCACATGCTGCTCCACTTCAGTCAATTCTACAGCACTGTATGAAGTCAAAATTATCACGGCTACAGCGCTCTGTATCTTAAGTTTGCAAAATTGTTTTTTTCCGCAAAAGTCAAAAAATTACGACTTTTTTAACCTCAGTTCTCAATGTTGAAGTTTGATTTTACAGATGTCCTTTTGTTCTTACTTTTTTTGTCCGGCCGTGAGCGTACAAAAAAGTACACTTTTTTGTACTCTCACGGAAATATCAAGAACGTCGGGCGGCGTACAGTTGGGTTCCGAATCCGACATAATGTAATCTGTAAGAAAGATTTTATATATTTTAATACAAAAAGTCATTTCTTAATACTCGGGTAGTTACCAAAAACGCATAATGAGTAGATAAGTGACTTTAAATGTTTCTGACAATTATTCTGTTGAATTGTCAAATCTGTGTTGCTTTGACACCTACAAAACCAGTAAGCAAAGCAATCTAGTTTTACGTTTCTTCACATCTAATCCTTTTTAAAAATATCATCTCAATTCTATCGGTTGGACACAGTTTTCGAAACAAATCGCATGTTTTATTCGGAGAAAAGCACTTTTTGTGTCTCGACTAAAATTGTCGGCCTCACTGCGTTCAGCCGACAAACATTTAGTCTCGCCACAAAAAGTATCACTTTTACTCCTAATCAAACAATATACTATTATGTATTAAAAATAAATTTGAAAACAAAAAATCGGTAGTAGTAAGAAAATTGTTTCATTCTTCTCTCGTTTCGAAACTTAGAAAAGGGAAAAATGTTTCGAAAATTCAATTATGAATAGATCTCCAGGCAAGAATCCTGAATCTCTAATTGTAATTTAATTTTCACTTGCGATTCATACGTTATTAGTATAATTGTTGTACATTGTACTACGAAATTTCGACATTCAACAAGCATCTTGTATACAGTCGCTGTCATTCGTGCTGCCTGCCATTTAACGTTCAAAATACCGCCAGCGAACGGAGCAAGGACATGATCAACGGCAGCGCGAGCCACCCATTTAAATATTGCCGATGCCTAATTCCCTGCTCATATATTCTCGGTGTTGTTGGCTCATCTCCCTGCTTACTGCCGTGGAAGTAAGTTGTTGCATGTGAATGGGGTATAAGATAAACGTCCTGGAAATAGAAAATTCAATGTTCTATAACTTTTTCTGAGAAACGTTCTTTGAAGTCACTACAACAAAATATTTTACGAAAAGAGAGGTAAAAAGAATTTTTTTGAAAATTATCGATATTCAATACCTATCTCGTTAGAATTTCGACAAATATTTATAGAAACAATTCCATAATAGTTATTTATGGGCGTTAGGATCTTGTAACGCACGAGGTGCATACAAGATTTTATTTTTCACGAAAAAATTATTTTATTATAATGAAAATTCGATTTTAAAATCGGTTCATTGCCCCTTTACTTTCCATTTTCCTTCTCATAGTACGCATGCCATTTTTCGATATTTTTTGATATTTTGACGTTTGTGAATATTTTTGTCATCATATTTAGTGAATGTCATTGCTGCTTTATTTGTGTAGTCTTATAGAAATAATAGAAATGAAAATGAATTTACCCAAGAATATCATAGAAAATGCAGTCAAAGCTGCGAATAATTCATTGCCGGAGAAATCCAGAGTCGTATACGACAAGGATTATGAAGTATTTAATCAATAGAAGTTGCTTCAGTTGTCCTCGCACAATGAGCGGGCGTTATGATCCATAATGCCCACTCATAACGCCCTAGAGCATAATGAGTGTATTTATAGCAACCGTATCTAAAGTAAAATCAACAAATAATATACCAGTGAAAAATGAAAAATTTTATTGGCGATCATTTTTATTTAGACCTAGTTTTCAACAGTGCACCGTTTTTAGTATTTGAGGGAAAACCAACAATTTTAGTTCTCACACCTCTCCCGCCTTCAGCTAGACTCCCAGAAGCGGGGACTTTTAGTATATTCACCTGCTTACCACTCTTAAAGTCAAAAATTGGACATATTTCATACACTCTACAATGCATTCATTGATCTGTGAATTATCATGAGTTGACGCGATAGATATCGTTAGTTTCTTTAGATTAAGTCACGGAAACAGCATTGAACTTTTGGTTCGAGATTTTAATTAACTGTTGGTACAACCTGCTGGCAATAATTCGTGATAAACTGTGTTCCAATGAAATACCAGAATAAAACAGCAGAATACTCCAGCAAACCTTATGAACTTTTTACGACCTTGTCTCATGAAGTAGCTATCTAGATTCCCAATTTAGTTTTGATATAACTTTGTGCACCCAATCTCAATATTTAAGTATTTCTTTCAGTCTATAAATTTAAAAATTTAGTTCTAGTAGTAGGTAATAGGTCAACAAACGAAACTTTCTTCATGTGCTTTTGTCAATTTATTTTTGTATATAATTTCTTTTCCACTGGTATATATATATATATATATATATATATATATATATATATATATAAATATATATATATATATATATATATATATATATATATATATATATATCAGGGGCGGCTAGTCAAAGGAGGCTAAGGAGGCTAAGCCTCCCCAAAAATATTCCGTGTATCACATATATATATATTATATTGAATAGTCAGCATTCAGCATATTCATATTAATCAAAATCATATTATTTTATGCACCTACCTTCCTTTCAACCTACATTATATAATATAATTTATTTATTAAGATAGAAGGTGTTTACATTTACTGCATTTCATTCATTTCAAGATTTGTGGCAACGCTGCGGAAAGCTTAGAAAGGTATATTCTCAACGTTCATTATGCCTGCCACAGAAAAGCAAACTCACACCACTCAAAAACAAATACTCCGAATGAATACTTCATTGAAATAGAAAACCAAAACACATGTACATGACAACACCGATAAAGTCCAGTCTTATAAAATGTCGACCAATCACAACTATAGAATCTCCCTGACATCGAGTAAAGTCGTTGATTGAATCGTAGTATGATCCTAAAGGCGGCCGCACATTTACTACAATCGGATCCGATTATCTGAAACGATTTCAAATCGAACCACTAGCGCACACTGCCGACAAAATACGTCCGATTTTATTTGAATGTCACAAGCAGGGATATTTTTCTACCGTGGTAATCAAATTTTCAGTATCGCACATGGTTTGACAATTCCTTTTTCTATACTCCCTGTCAAAAATTGACAGAAATAATCGTATGTTTGCGGTAGACTATGCAAAAACAATGCACGCCTTGCCTTCCGGTAGTCGGATCAGACTTTTTATCGGTCCGATTGGTAGGACGCACTGCTCGTGCATCCGAGTCGGACGTCCGATCCGATATCGGATCGTAGGTGTGCGATATGACCGTATAAAAGTATAGGTATTTGAGCGTCAGATGCCCTGATCCGACAATCGTTTCAGACAATCGAAACCGATTGTAGGAAATGTGCGGCCGGCCTTATTCGTACTGTCTGAATAATGGACGCCGGAATCAGCTCGCGTTACGCGTATTGTTTTAAAATCAGTTTGATTACTGAAATTAATTTCAAAAATTTCAATGGTGACTTAGTGGAATATTTGTTATCCCATAACTTTAGTGCCCTAAGTTATGAGGATAAAGTTTTGATAAAAACAAAAAAAACCTACCCCTGAATTAAACAATTTGGTGCCGCGTAACAGAAAACAAAACCGCGGTTTTAATACATTATGAGAGACATCCTTGCCTAACCGGATCACAGGTAAAAAATAAATTATTTTGTTGGCAGTGTTTACTTTTTACTAGTGAAAATGTTGTTTGGGGCCGCTTAGGATTTTAGGATTTAATTCTATACCTAGTTGAAAGTGAGGAATTTTTCACCGATAAAGTAACTTTAAATACAGCACGCGGATTAATATCTTACTTACAAGATAAGGAATTTATATATTTTTTAAACATCTTTAAATTAATTTTTGAACAAACATAAATAGTTTTTCAAATCTTACAGCACAAGTTTTCACATGTAATTTACTCACGAAATCGGCTCAAGTTTCTTTTGGAAAAAATTTCAGAATTTCGTGCAGAAGTTTATTTTAAAAAACTAGTTTCTGTATTTCAAACTACTGATGATACGACCCAGTTAAGCCCAAAATGAAAGAAATTCAGTTACGCAGATATGGAGCTTCACTATAAGCAAATATTTTATGAAATTTTGGATACTATTAGGGGTCAAATAGAAATAAGGTTCTCTGATTTGAAAGAACTGCATTTCTTCGACTTACTCAATAAAAATTTGTTTACCGGATTTTCGGCTAATTTTCCAGATAACCTTTTGGAAAATTTATGTCAAAAATACACTTTTTTTGATAAGGTGGCCATAAAAAAGTGAACTGTGTGTTGTTTATAATGACAATGAAATTTTGGGACAAAATGAAAATCATGTGAGGACTATTAAATATCTTTTTGATAATGATTTGAATCAAGAATTACCCCAAGTTTATAAACTCTTATGTCTAATTATTTCTATCCCGGTGACATCAGCTTCCGTAGAGCGCTCGTTTTCCACTCTTAATAGAATTAAAACTTATTTACGAAATTCAATGAGCCAGGATCGTTTGAAAAATATCAGTTTGTTGTCTATTGAGAAGGAATTGGTAAAACTTTTGGCGAAAGACAAAAAATTTTATGAGGATATTATAGATCATTTTGCTAACGTTAAAGATCGCAGAATCCCGCTAATCTTCAAAAATATATAATAACTTTTTATTTTCTCTCACCAGCTGTTAAAAAATTCGTTAAGTAGGTAGGTAGGTACCTATAATGTGAAAGAAAAAATTTGATGAATAGATGAATTGATTAATTGGCTGAGAAGAATTTTTGTGAATATTGTAAATAGGAGTTGTAGGTCTCAAGGTAGACACTCGAAAGTGAAAACAAATTAATAGCTTAGGGTGCTTGTTTTACTTTGATTTTCTTTAAATTATATTGACCTTGAAATCCTAAAAATTTTCGCCTATGGTGTATTTTTAACACCTCTTGTAGCCTCCTCAAACCAAAACCTCACGAGCCGCCACTGATATATATATATTATAATATATATATATATATATATATATATATATATATATATATATATATGTATATAACCAGATATACATATATAGCGGAGATGGTTAATGTTAGAAATATTAAGTTGTTTATCACAATCAATGGAAAATGATAGAAAGACTGTTTCGCCCTTATTCAGTATCAGCCATCCATCTAAAGTTATAACCAACCCATTATATTCATTTGCCTCTATAGAGGGATAAAATTCGGAGCGATTGCTACTGGCGGTGTGTAAATGTTGCATTACATCGAATTGATGTCGCAAATTTACTCTAGCTTAGCGAATATAGTAGCCACTTTCGGGTGTCAGGACGTACGAGTTCTCGTTGCTGAAATGTTTCCGTGTATCTGTAAGATGTGGTTCATTTATCTCCGACTGGTGGCGCTGTGTCATATTTATATGCCATTGTGTTGCTAGAAGAAGAATATAAGAGCATTTGAAATATTGGGGTCTCAAGGTATATGGGGATATTTCGATGTTTCGTGAGCTCGTATAACCAGCTCCACTAGGAGGCTTGTTTGATTAGTTTCAAATAAATGTCCTAGTTTGCTTCATTATATACATATATATATATATATATATATATATATATATATATATATATATATATATATATATATATATATTTGAATTGTTGTTGCCTGTGATCTATTTTTAACTTTTTGATAATTATTAGCAATAACAGGCTTGGTGAATCTCAAAAAAACGATTTCATTAAAAAGTTGACGTTTCGCCACGACATTCGTGGTTTTTTCAAAACTTCTCCTTTTTAGAAGATTTGAAATTCTATAAAAAATTTCATTCAAAAAACACTCAATTTAATAATTACCGAAACTGTTAAAAATATCAACATTTTGACAAAACAAATAAATATTCTAACAAACACAATACAACAAATACTTCCAAATGAAATATCACTTAATTTTCTACAACATGAATAAATTAAAAACAATAACCTTAGTAAAATTAATAAAAGCAAACACATCGAAAAATTAAACAAACTAATATCTAACCAATCACCACAAACAATATTAGAAGCAACATCACATGAAAATAGTGTAATTAATACCACTAACACTGTTTTACCTATTTTTGTTGAAGAAACATTAAATTTAGACCCCAAACACTCTATAGAAATTCATCAAATCTAATCCACAACTAACAATAACTAAATCAGATAAAGGAAACAAAACAGTGATACTAGAAACTAACACATACAAACAATAAATTACTGCAATGCTTAGTGATCTATATATAAAAAAATTAAAAAAGATTTAACTAAGACTCTACAAAATGAAAGTAACAAATTATTGATTAAAACATGGAAACAAGAAAAGTTTTGAAAAAGCCACGAATGTCGTGGCGAAACGTCAACTTTTTAATAAAATCGAGTTTCTTTGAGATTCACCAAACCTGTTATTGCTAATAGTTAGCAAAATGTTAAATATATATATATATATATATATATATATATATATATATATATATATATATATATATATATATATATATATATATAATATATATATATATATATATATATATATATATATATATATATATATATATATATATATATATAGTGATTTTCGTCACTCTGAATAGAGGTAATGTGAAATATTTTTGAAGAATATTATTTACAAAACTTAAACTTATGTCTCAGGTTATAAATCTATCAATATAATCAGAACTATCTACAGAATGAAGCCTAAAAACTTTGTTCTTAATCTCACTCAACATGGATGTTCGTGTAGCTTTTACATAACCGGGTTTCACAACAATGTAAATTCAACAGAAATCAAATAAAGATGTTATCTGATGAACACAAATCACGAAGATGATAAAAATTTACATGTGATTATGCACCTTTTCGGCATATTGATGAGAAGATGATAGCCAGGTAAAAAAATAAGAGATAGAAGGTGTAGGATTTATTACAAGGCTAGACAGGATCAATCAAGGTGCATTTTGCATTTTGATTTTACGATGACGTCAGCGTCTAATGATCATTTTTCATGGCCACTCTTATTTTGACATGTATCTATTAACAACCAATTATGATTTAGATGAGTTTTCGTATATTGAACTCTATCCTAAACTTCAAAAAAATACAGTCATCAATAACCTCTAGTTGATGGCGGTATTTAAAAGGTTCTAATTATTGATATGATGTGTTACATTGTTTTACGGAATAAACATAAACAAAAATTAAAACACATAAAGTTTTAGACACCAGAATAATCAACTAAATAAATTAATATAGTATTATAGTGATACATATATATATATATATATATATATATATATATATATATATATATATATATATATATATATATATATATATATATATATATATATATAAATATATATATATATATATATATATATATATATATATATATATATACTATATTAATTTATTGATTATTCTGGTGTCTAAAACTTGATGTGCGAATTTGAAATCTTCATTTCTTTTTTCACAATATAAATGATGAAATACATTTTCAGATTTTGTTCTTAAACAGATGAAATTAACTTCCAAACAGAAAAGCAGGTGAAATAATATTTTTCAATTCATAATTCATATTAAACCAACATACACCTATTATATAATATATATATATATATATATATATATATATATATATATATATATATATATATATATATATATATATATATATATATATATATATAATCTCTTGATAATTATTAGCAATAACAGGCTGGTTGAATCTTAAAAACTCGATTTTATTAAAGAGTTGACGTTTCACTTCGATATTCGTAATTGAAATTTCTTTGACATTTATTGATGTGAAAAAATTGAAAAAATAAGGCTGCTTTGTCTTGCTAGTTATTTATTATATGCTATTCAGTCTAATATTAACATTCAAAAATGTTATCATTAGATGGTAAGGGAAACCAAAGAAACCTTTACCTACGTAATGTTTGAAAATAAAAATAATAGGGTATTATTTATCTAACAACAAAGAAATGAGTCATGGGAAAACATTAAAGATGTGGAGTAAAATTATCGGTATAGTACGTTTATATGGAAGCAGCCGTTGACACGTGTTTCGGACTCTTTGGTCCTCATCAGAACGGCGTAGCAAAGCATTGGATTGAAAATTTGAAGATGAAAATAGTACAACAAACAAAATCCTCTGATACGGAAGACAATCAGAGGATTTTGTTTGTTGTACTATTTTCATCTTCAAATTTTCAATCCAATGCTTTGCTACGCCGTTCTGATGAGGACCAAAGAGTCCGAAACACGTGTCAACGGCTGCTTCCATATAAACGTACTATACCGATAATTTTACTCCACATCTTTAATGTTTTCCCATGACTCATTTCTTTGTTGTTAGATAAATAATACCCTATTATTTTTATTTTCAAACATTACGTAGGTAAAGGTTTCTTTGGTTTCCCTTACCATCTAATGATAACATTTTTGAATGTTAATATTAGACTGAATAGCATATAATAAATAACTAGCAAGACAAAGCAGCCTTATTTTTTCAATTTTTTCACATCAATAAATGTCAAAGAAATTTCAATTACGAATATCGAAGTGAAACGTCAACTCTTTAATAAAATCGAGTTTTTTAAGATTCAACCAGCCTGTTATTGCTAATAATTATCAAGAGATTAAAAATAGATCACAGGCAACAACAATTCGAATAAATAAATATATATATATATATACAGGGTGGCGCATCCTATACGCGTCGGCCTCTGTAGGGAAAACAACTTAAAATTTGAATTTTTTTTCTTAATAGGGATATACAGGGCCATTAACACTACAAATTAAAAATAATTTGGATTATACAGGGTGGCCCAAAAATAGGAATTTATATCAAAGTTATGTTTTTTTAGAGGGAACACCCTATATTTGATGGCGTCTTTTGATTCCCCGGAAAAAATAAAGTGAAGTTTGAGTAATGTTCCCTATACCTATCTCTTTTCGTTTTTGAAATATTTAAAGGAATCTCAATTTATGAGCTTGAGCAACATAACCTAGTATGTCGCGGTTATTTAAAACACATCAACAGTCACCTGCGATATGCGTAGCCAAGATATCAGACTATCGAATAAAATGCAAATTTTTGCATTACATCATACTAAATTCATTTACTCTGATTGAATTCTACTTACATATGGAGTTGAATAATATTCTTATTTTAAATGGCACACCCTGTATTTAAGAAGTTTAAACGATAGACATTCAAATTATCTTTCATTCCATATAAGATCTCCCTATACCTAAATTCAATGGTTTTCAGTAAATATCTGTTTTTATGTTTAACATAACTAATTTTTGTAAATACTCTTTCCCGTCAAAGTGACCATTGAATTCAAATGTGGAATGCGAGTTTGACATTTCTATTTAGTAAGTTATATATCAAGCGTACGAAAAATCGAATTTAAAACATGAAAACTTATTCTAAAGCAGAAAGAATTGATATGGTGCTTGTTCTTGGTGAGATCGAGAGAAACCTGACAGACGTGCTTTTGAAAGATTACAAAAACAGTTTAGAGGTAGCGGAAACGTAGATTATGAAAAAATTATTCAGCCTCAACCTATTGTAGGAGATCATGATAATGAATTTTGGGTTATTGGCTCACTGATAGAGAACCCACACACAAGCCATCGGGCTATTAGTAGAGAAACTGGAATAAGTAGGAGAAGTATTGGACGAATAATAAAAAAACATAAATTTCATCCTTATAAGATACAGCTGCACCAAGAACTGTATCAAAGGGACTTTCAACAAAGAATCGATTTTTGTTTATGGGTTATGGATAAAGTAGAATCAGATGCGGATTTTTTTGATAATGTTCTGTCTTCGGACGAGTGCACGTTTCATAATAATGGACTCGTTAATCGCCATAACTTTCATTATTATAGTGATGAAAATCCTCACGTCTTTCGTACTCTCGATCATCAGCATAGGTGGTCTTTGAATGTGTGGGGAGGAATAATAGGTTTACATGTTATTGGTCCTTATTTTTTTACCGGTCATCTCAATGGCAGAAAATTTCTAAGATTTTTGCGGAGAAAATTATCTGGGCTCCTTGATAATGTACCTCTAAGTGGATGCAGTTGGATGGAGCCCCCGCACATTTTCAACTTCGAGTACGGCGATACTTAAACCGGCGTTTTCTTAATAAATGGATCGGAAGAGGTGGTCCACATAATTGGCCTCCAAGATCTCCAGACTTGACGTCGTTGGATTTTTTTTTATACACATACAAAGTATAGTTTATAACACCCCACCAACTACTCTGGAAGATATGAAAGCTAGAATAAGAGCTGCTTTTCAGACAGTAACTGGCGAAATTCTTCTCAAAGTGAAACGATCCTTTGAAAAACGAGTTCAGTTGTGTTTATAACAAGATGGGCGTCACTTTGAACATTTTTTATGATTCATTTTTTGTTATCAATTTGTTTCTTACTCTTTTCCATTTGTGTGTAGTTTTCAAATAATTCAAATGTTTTTGTCATTAAATGTTTATTTTTTATTAAAAAAATTATAGTTTTGGTTTACATTGGAACTGTTTAACATTGGAAAGTGATAAGAATGTTTATTTTGTTCAATACCATATTTTGAGTGATATTTGCTCTATGGTTACTATGATTAGAAAAGAATATGATGAAATCCGTATGTTAAAAATAAAAAACAGCTTTTTACTAAAGATCCATCCAATTTAGGTATAGGGAACTCTCATATGGAATGAAAGATAATTCAAATGTCTATCAGTTAAAGTTATTAAATACAGGGTGTGCCATTTAAAATAAGAATATTATTCAACTCCATATGTAAGTAGAATTCAATCAGACTAAATGAACACCCTGTATGATGTAATGCAAAAATTTGCATTTTATTCGATAGTCTGATATCTTGGCTACGCATATCGCAGGTGACTGTTGATGTGTTTTAAATAACCGCGACATACTAGGTTATGTTGCTCAAGCTCATAAATTGAGATTCCTTTAAATATTTCAAAAACGAAAAGAGATAGGTATAGGGAACATTACTGAAACTTCACTTTATTTTTTCCGGGGAATCAAAAGACGCCATCAAATATAGGGTGTTCCCTTTAAAAAAACATAACTTTGATATAAATTCCTATTTTTGGGCCACCCTGTATAATCCAAATTATTTTTAATTTGTAGTGTTAATGGCCCTGTATATCCCTATTAAAAAAAAAATTCAAATTTCAAGTTGTTTTCCCTACAGAGACCGACGCGTATAGGATGCGCCACCCTGTATATATATATATATATATATATATATATATATATATATATATATATATATATATATATATATATATATATATATATATATATATATATATTCATTCGAATTGTTGTTGCCTGTGAACTATTTCTAATCTTTTGATAAGTAGTAGCAATAACAGGCTTGTTGAATCTCAAAAAACTCGATTTTATTGAAAAGTTGACGTTTCACCACGACATTCGTGGCTTTATCAAAACTTTTGAAAAAAAAAAAAAAAAACGTCAACTTTTTAATAAAATCGAGTTTTTTGAGATTCAACAAGCCTGTTATTGCTAATAATTATCAAAGATTATATATATATATATATATATATATATATATATATATATATATATATATTGAGGAACGTTCCTTCGTTGGTTTCAACTTTTTTCCTCAACGACGATGCATTTCGCCCAAAAAATACGACTTAGGTGGAGATACTCATGAGTTTTTTCACTTGTTAAGTGTATGATATTGCATATTCCTATACGTTCACACTATTCGATCATTACAAAATTCTTATTGGAAGAAGTTCTATGATATACAGAGAATATTTACGAAATAATATAAAATCGTCTGTATACAAAAAGACATTTAGGAAATTTTAAATTATTCAGCTTCTAGTTCTAGTTTCAAATAAGTATCTGAGGAAATGATGACGGTTCCATAACCCGTCCCCCGGTTCACACGGAAGGGAAAATATGAATAAAGTCAGTTACACCGGAAGTAACAGTTGTATCTATAGGGCAAGCGAAATTGGTCTGATATGCTCGCAACAGGTGTATAATTTGATTAAATTGAAAACACTTGTCGATGGGGCGCGCCATTTGGTTTACGGAGCCACTACTTGATAAAATAACATATCAAATATTTCGTGCTACGAACTGGACTTCCATGTTATTTTACGAGTTTAAAATTATCTAAAAGTCGTCCAATAACAAATAGCCCAACGGTGTAATCTGTATAAAATGATTTTATGATCTTCATTTCATGGTAGTAGGTACTATCCATATGGTACGATCCTCTAACAGTCTAACGGAATAGGTACATTATAGTTGCGACCATCTGACATTCATGTTCACTTTCATATGCCTTCTTACTTTTACTTATTCTCGATGATTTTTTCATCCAGATGAATTTAAATTGTGAATATTTGAAAGTTTTGAAAAATCTAGGATGTTATTTTTTCTCAATGTTATTTTTCGATTTATTTTCGGTCTGCCGATATATATATATTTACATATTTAAATTGTTGTTACAATTGTTTTATGTTCTCAATCATTTTTATCGGATTTTTAACTATGTAGTATTGTTTATATTTATGTTAGTCTGTAAACTGCGGCAAGGAAAAGTAAATTCTAATTCTCACTTTCAGTTCCTGAGGAAGAGCTGATAAATGGCTCGAAAGCTTGAATGGAAAAAAGAGTTCACCTTATTTTCATCATTTGACTGCAGACCTGAATTTAAAGTAATTCTTCTTTATATATATATATATATATATATATATATATATATATATATATATATATATATATATATATATAATATATATATATATATATATATATATATATATATATATATATATATATATATATATATATATAAATATATATATATATATATATATATATATATATATATATATATATATTTATATATATATATATACCAATAACGTTTGTCTTTCAAAAATGAATAGGTATCATATTCAAACATATCCAAAATACGTAATATATTTTAGGAAGAATTTGTGAATGTGAATATTTTTGTTCGGGAAACAATTTTGATATTTTCTGACATTAGTTTAAATAATAAATGTATACAATATTCTTCAGGAACGAAGTTTTCCGATAGTTCCATAGTATAGTATATTGTATAGTTGCTTTAAATACCAACTCTTGAATGTTGAATCGCCGGAAATCACAAGATTCCACTATGGGGCCCCCAATACAAAAGTTAAGCCCATTTGCAGTCCACAATTCGCTTCCATATGTGCTAGAACATGCAGACTCGAACTTAATATTTGTGTTGTTATCCGCATACCCGTTTTGAATACTAAATCGTTTTTATGACAATGGCCACTCACACCAACTCGAAGTGACAAAAGAATCCATTATGAGTCATCAAAAAAACACCTAAAGCGTCATGTACCTGCCCACAGTTTAAAAGTATATATTTGTCCAAGTAACAACTTTTGATAAGTGCAGTAATAAAAATTCCTGATAGAAATTCCTTCCAAGAATAGAGGAAATTGTATCATCGGATAACCTAGGGTATTTTGAACTTTCCGATTGGTATTGTTGGGAGTGAGACATTCGAATCATTTCGGGAGTGTCATGTATATAATAGGAGGTGAATATCACAATTGAATAGAAGAATTCGAATAAATAATACTTGTAGGTGCCTAATTTTGAATATGTCTGATACCTTAATCAATTATTCAATACTGGTATTCTGTTGTCGAAGGTATTCTTGAATACTGAATACATAAATTATCGAATGGAATAGAAGTAAATGAAAATATCTCTCTCGTTTTTGTACATTCAACTGTTCTCATGAATTGATGAAAGATATATATATATATATATATATATATATATATATATATATTGATATATATATATATATATATATATATTTATTCGAATTGTTGTTGCCTGTGATCTATTTTTAATCTCTTGATAATTATTAGCAATAACAGGCTGGTTGAATCTTAAAAAACTCGATTTTATTAAAAAGTTGACGTTTCACTACGACATTCGTAGTTTTTCAAAACTTTTGACAAAATTGAAATCTCCTTGACATTTATTGATTTGAAAAAATTTGAATAGACAAAGACTGCTTTGTCTCGCTAAAAATTTTTTCCGAATGTGGTTGTTCTTTGTTATTTATTACGTGCTATTCAGTCTAATATCAACATTCAAAATTGTTATCATTAGATGGCAAGGGAAACCATAGAAACTTTACCTACGTAATGTTCGAAAATAAAAATAATATGGTACTATTTATCTAACAACAAAGAAATTAGTCGCAGGAAAATATTAAAAAAGTAGAGCAGAATCATCAGTATAGAACGTTCATATAGATCACAGGCAACAACAATTCGAATAAATAATTAAATATTGCAAGCTGAAAATATGGCAATGATCCCAAACTTAAGCTGAGAGTTTCAAACATTGTTCTAGATTGTGAGTACCTTTTTAAAAGATTTGAAATTCTAAATAAAAATTTCATTAAAAACGGCTACTTCCATATAAACGGGCTATACCGATAATTTTGCTCTACTTATTTAATATTTTCCCGCGACTAATTTCTTGATTATTGTTTATTATCTCGTTCTGAGATCTCGCGGATGGCATTTAATCGCCTCCGTGGCAGAGTTTGATCAAATCTCCCAAACCGGGAAGAGTTCAAACCAATAGTCCACAAAGGTGTGATTGTCTTCCGTAGCAGAGGTTTTTTATTTGTTGTACTATTTTCATCTGCCAAATTTTCAATCCAATGCTTTGCTACGCCGTTCTGATGAGGACCAAAAGAGTCCGCGAAACACGTGTCCAACGGCTGCTTCCATATAAACGTTCTATACCGATGATTCTGCTGCTACTTTTTTAATATTTTCCTGCGACTAATTTCTTTGTTGTTAGATAAATAGTAACCCTATTATTTTTATTTTCGAACATTACGGTAGGTAAAGTTTCTATGGTTTCCCTTGCCATCTAATGATAACAATTTTGAATGTTGATACATTAGACTGAATAGCACGTAATAAATAACAAAGAACAACCACATTCAGAAAAAAATTTTAGCGAGACAAAGCAGTCTTTGTCTATTCAAAATTTTTTTTCAAAATCAATAAATGTCAAGGAGATTTCAATTTTTTCAAAAGTTTTGAAAAACTACGAATGTCGTAGTTGAAACGTCAAGCTTTTTAATAAAATCGAGTTTTTTTAAGATTCAACGCAGCCTGTTAATTGCTAATAATTATCAAGAAGATTATATATATATATATATATATATAGTATATATATATATATATATATATATATATATATATATATAAAATATCTGTCGAGTCAGAAAAGTGATAATTTTTACCTTTTTGATGGCCAGAATAAGTTGCAAACAGAAAAATTCGGTGCCAATAGATCCACATAAACGTACTGAATATTTAATTTATAAATATATATGTAATAACATGTAATTAATAATTTTTTCTTTTTGAAACATTTCTGTTTTTCAAATTTTTCATATTTCCCAGCTAAATCTTTTTGACTATATATAATATAGATATGATGAACAATATTCTTGTATTTTGTTTTCAAAAAAGAAAATCCAAAATCTTCATCTCACTAATTTCATATCACCATGAATAGTTGTAATGATAAATATATAAAATTTCATGAAATGATAAATTTTTCCTGGGTTCCTATGTAGGTACGTAATCTAAACAAAATTTGAAAGAACTTGGAACTGTTTATAAAAATTAACTCAATGATAGCAAGCTTCTGCTGCTATATTTAAAATCTGAAATTCTTATTTTCTTATAACTGAATTAATTAGGAAATCTTCATCATATTTTGTAATTGGGAAATATAGAACTGAATATTCAGTAATCATATCCTGAACGTACTGACAAAGTCATTTTGAATAAGCGGAACAAAAGAAGAAATTGATTTTTTTGAAATTCGCAGAGTTACTAATTGTTTTTTGGTAGGTAAAATATTGGTTTTCTAAACGTCTAATATTTTCAATATGAAATTCATAAAAGAAAAATCGATCCATCATAACACTGAGATTTTTTGGTGTGAAGCTATCTTTAAACAATTATTTAAATTCGTTTATTCTTATATTGTGTTAATAATTCAAAATACCTATAATCTAGGTTAAACAATGGAATCAATGAAATATTTGCTCATTTTGTAATTGATGAATCTATAATTTTATAATATTGGATTGATGAAACTGAATTGATGTGATTGATGCTTAAACCATATAATAAAACACTAGTAACTCAACAATCGACATCTATTTTATTATTCATTATCTAATGAAATAACTTTGAATTTGCTGTTTATTCTGTGATATTATTATTGTAAAACTATGTTGAACCATTTCTTCGGTTTTCAAGTTCATAAATATAACAACGTTTCCATCAAAATTATTCATGACAAAACAATTCATCTTGATACAAAATCAAAATGCGGAAAATTTGATGCAACAACGTTTGTATCTTTGAATCTTCTTTGTTCTTTTCCTTCACGCTTTCTTCTCTATGGATTCAGTATTGCACACTCTGTGGCACACAGAGTTGATTTCGAGATTCTACTGATCCTCGGTTCACAGATATTCAAATGCACAGACGCAGTAACCACAGAATGGCAGTTGTTCTCTACTAGAGTGGAACCTTAACCGTCCTTCGAGAATTGAATGTTATGCTCAGCTGACTCTAGTTTATACTTTTCAGCTTTCTATAGTTTGCAGGTGGTTTCCTAATTTCGTTCGCAGGTGTATTCACAGGCTGGCGTGCACCATTCTTTGTTTGTCGTTTTTCAGTTATCTTATTTATATCATACGGTTGATTAAAGTTAATCACTTGACTATATATCTTCCCCTCGGGTGATTAACGTACAATTCCATTATTATATTATTTTTCCCTCAACCGTTAATTTGAATATACATATTTTTGAACACATGCAAATATTGATATTGCAATTAATTCACTGCATGGTACTATTGTAAATATCTATAATATAATTTATCAATCTTCCTGATTTATAATTCATTATTAATTTTATCAAACTTTGATTATAATTATTTGATTTAATAAGTTATAAGAAATTTGAATGACTATATCTCCAGGTTGGGTTCATTAATTTATTTTGATAATCGATTCTATCTATTTCTTTCAATAAACTCAAAAATTTTCAATTTTTCAATATCAAATTTGTTTAATAACAATTAAATAAATAAAAAATACAACAATCCAATTCACTAATATAACAATAAATATTAAACTTTTATAACTAACAATTATATTTATTTGGAATATTTAATTTATTCAATTAACCATTCATTATGATTAATTTTTGTGCACTTATGTTTCTTTTTTTATAAATTGTCTAATGAATTGTTCAAAAACTCACAATTTTGTTGAGTTTTTTTGATTAAAACTTCTTGTCGCTTTCTTCTCTCTATTTGAATTTTCACTTCAGTCCTCCTCTAACGGCCTCCTTCCCATCAAATTTACAATTCATCCACAAATTCCATCAAATAACATATTATTATACAATTTATTTCGATGTTTTATTTATTTTGATGATATATGATCAATTTTTTTCAATTTTATCTTCAATTTCGTGATATCTTCTAACAACTTAGTTTTAATTTTTCTTATATTCTCAAATTTCATATCCTATCATTAATTTCTACATAACTAGATCTTCAATTTCATATTCTAAACATATTTATTGATATTTTTTAATTAATAATCATTGGAGTTCATTGAAATTTACACTCATTTTATTCAATTCTACTTTACATTATTCAACATCCATGAAAATATCATAGCAATATATATATATATATATATATATATATATATATATATATATATATATATATATATACAGGGTGATTCACGGTGGATGGCACATTAGACGTTTCTGGTGAACCATACAACGGATCACTTCGAAAATTCAATGGAGGGCATAGTCGAACATTATCTACCCAACTAAAATATTTTCGGTAATGCGGTGTTGCCACTTCTATTAGAAAGTAGTAGCAACTTTGATTTTTCAAATGGAACTACCTGTATATTATATTATTTTTAGAATCTCCAACAATTTCCAAACCACTTTTCATAATATTTCCCTATACCTATCTATAACCGTTTTCGAAATAAAAATTATTTTCTTTTTTTTTCGTCGGAAATCGAGACCTCTAAAAACTCTGATATCTTTGAGCTAAGAAATACAATAATATCGAAATTTCGGTTTAAGTTTGCTGATACTTGGGGGCTTCCTTCACTTCAGCCTAATCTCCGTTATTTCAATACAGGGTGGTCAAAAAATTCAGTTATTTTGTTAGCTTGAAAAAGTGACTGTAAGTTGTTTATTTCAAATGGAATACCCTGTATGTTATTGAAGATTCGGAAAGCTGCTGGAATTTCCGTTTTATCTATGTATATCATACCTATACCTAACTAGTCAAGTTTCGGACTTATGAGCACTTATTTGTGAAAATGTTCCTTGAACATGGTTTCCCCTTGGTATTTGCTAAGCATGTCATGATTACTATTTGACAGTAACGTTGTGACCATCTACTAATAATCAACACTTTCATTACTTCAGAAGTTGGAAATACCTTTCAGAAACAATGGAAAAAATTTATTTGAATGAAGTTGTTATGAATTTGTTTATTATTTCTGGACAGTGTGATAAAATTATCAGCAGGACATAGAAATTTCAATGAAATGTATCCGAATCAACTGCCAATGAACCTCAAGAAATTTATACGAATTCAGAACAATTTCAATACGTTTGGATCAACTAACTTGATAGTGGAAATATTGATACAAATAATTATAAAAAGGAAAACAATTATGTGGAATATTTCAAAATATGTTCGAATCGAAATTTTTCTTTAAACATTCTCCAAAAATAAAAATCTAATGTAAAAGTTTAAATTTCTTGAGGTTCATTGGCGGTAGATTCGGATACATTTCATTGGACTTTCTACATGTCCTGCTGATAATTTTATCACACTGTCCAAAAATAATAAACAAATTCATAAGAACTTCATTTGAATAAATTTTTTCCATAGTTTCTGAAGGTATTTCCAACTTCTGAAGTGATGAAAGTGTTGATATTATTAGTAGGTAGATG
>JARQZK010005075.1:475000-485000 GCA_030704885.1 Cynegetis impunctata
TTCCTGAGGAAGAGCTGATAAATGGCTCGAAAGCTTGAATGGAAAATAAAATTCACCTTATTTTCATCATTTGACTGCAGACCTGAATTTAAAGTAATTCTTCTTTATATATATATATATATATATATATATATATATATATATATATATATATATATATATACAAATAACTTTTGTCTTTTAAAAATAAATATTATATTCAAACATATAAAAAATACATAATATATTTTATAAAAAATTTGTGAATGTGAATATTTTTGTTCGGGAAACAATTTTGATATTTTCTGATATTAGTTTAAATAATAAATGTATACAATATTCTTCAGGAACGAAGTTTTCCGATAGTTCCATAGTATAGTATATTGTATAGTTGCTTTAAATACCAACTCTTGAATGTTGAATCGCCGGAAATCACAAGATTCCACTATGGGGCCCCCAATACAAAAGTTAAGCCCATTTGCAGTCCACAATTCGCTTCCATATGTGCTAGAACATGCAGACTCGAACTTAATATTTGTGTTGTTATCCGCATACCCGTTTTGAATACTAAATCGTTTTTATGACAATGGCCACTCACACCAACTCGAAGTGACAAAAGAATCCATTATGAGTCATCAAAAAATCACCTAAAGCGTCATGTACCTGCCCACAGTTTAAAAATATATATTTGTCCAAGTAACAACTTTTGATAAGTGCAGTAATAAAAATTCCTGCTAGAAATTCCTTCCAAGAATAGAGGAAATTGTATCATCGGATAACCTAGGGTATTTTGAACTTTCCGATTGGTATTGTTAGGAGTGAGACATTCTAATCATTTCGGGAGTGTCATGTATATAATAGGAGGTGAATATCACAATTGAATAGAAGAATTCGAATAAATAATACTTGTAGGTGCCTAATTTTGAATATGTCTGATACCTTAATCAATTATTCAATACTGGTATTCTGTTGTCGAAGGTATTCTTGAATACTGAATACATAAATTATCGAATGGAATAGAAGTAAATGAAAATATCTCTCTCGTTTTTGTACATTCAACTGTTCTCATGAATTGATGAAAGATATATATATATATATATATATATATATATATATATATATATATATATATATATATATATATATATATATATATATATATATATATATATATATATATATATATATATATATATATATATTTATCTGTCGAGTCAGAAAAGTGATAATTTTTACGTTTTTGATGGCCAGAATAAGTTGCAAACAGAAAACTTCGGTGCCAATAGATCGACATAAACGTACTGAATATTTAATTTATAAAAATATATGTAATAACATGTAATTAATAATTTTTTCTTTTTGAAACATTTCTGTTTTTAAAATTTTTCATATTTCCCAGCGAAAATTTTTTGACTATATATAATATAGATATGATGAACAATATGCTTGTATTTTGTTTTCAAAAAAGAAAATCCAAAATCTTCATCTCACTAATTTAAAATCACCATGAATAGTTGTAATGATAAATATATAAAATTTCATGAAATGATAAATTTTTCCTGGGTTCCTATGTAGGTACGTAATCTAAACAAAATTTGAAAGAACTTGGAACTGTTTATAAAAATTAACTCAATGATAGCAAGCTTCTGCTGCTATATTTAAAATCTGAAATTCTTATTTTCTTATAACTGAATTAATTAGGAAATCTTCATCATATTTTGTAATTGGGCAATATAGAACTAAATATTCAGTAATCATATCCTGAACGTACTGACAAAGTCATTTTGAATAAGCGGAACAACAGAAGAAATTGATTTTTTTGAAATTCGCAGAGTTACTAATTGTTTTTTGGTAGGTAAAGTATTGGTTTTCTAAACGTCTAATATTTTCAATATGAAATTCATAAAAGAAAAATTGATCCATCATAACACTGAGATTTGTTGGTGTGAAGCTATCTTTAAACAATTATTTAAATTTGTTTATTGATTCTTATATTATGTTAATAATTCAAAATACCTATAATCTAGGTTAAACAATGGAATCAATGAAATATTTGCTCATTTTGTAATTGATGAATCTATAATTTTATAATATTGGATTGATGAAACTGAATTGATGTGATTGATGCTTAAACCATATAATAAAGCACTAGTAACTCAACAATCGACATCTATTTTATTATTCATTATCTAATGAAATAACTTTGAATTTGCTGTTTATTCTGTGATATTATTATTGTAAAACTGTGTTGAACCATTTCTCCGGTTTTCAAGTTCATAAATATAACAACGTTTCCATCAAAATTATTAATGCAAAACAATTCATCTTGATACAAAATCAAAATGCGGAAAATTTGATGCAACAACGTTTGTATTTTTGAATCTTCTTTGTTCTTTTCCTTCACGCTTTCTTCTCTATGGATTCAGTATTGCACACTCTGTGGCACACAGAGTTGATTTCGAGATTCCGGTTCACAGATATTCAAATGCACAGACGCAGTAACCACAGAATGGCAGTTGTTCTCTACTAGAGTGGAACCTTAACCGTCCTTCGAGAATTGAATGTTATGCTCAGCTGACTCTAGTTTATACTTTTCAGCTTTCTATAGTTTGCAGGTGGTTTCCTAATTTCGTTCGCAGGTGTATTCACAGGCTGGCGTGCACCATTCCTTGTTTGTCGTTTTTCAGTTATCTTATTTATATCATACGGTTGATTAAAGTTAATCACAATAACTATATATCTTCCCCTCGGGTGATTATAGTACAATTCCATTATTATATTATTTTTCCCTCAACCGTTAATTTGAATATACATATTTTTGAACTAAACACGGAAATCTAAACACATGCAAATATTGATTGTGCAATTAATTCACTGCATGGTACTATTGTGAATATCTATAATATAATTTATCAATCTTCCTGATTTATAATTCATTATTAATTTTATCAAATTTTGATTATAATTATTTGATTTAATAATTTTTAAGAAATTTGAATGACTCTATCTCCAGGTTGGGTTCATTAATTTATTTTGATAATCGATTCTATCTATTTCTTTCAATAAACTCAAAAATTTTCAATTTTTCAATATCAAATTAGTTTAATAACAATTAAACAAATAAAAAATAAAACAATCCAATTCACTAATATAACAATAAATATTAAATTTTTATAACTTGACTAACAATTATATTTATTTGGAATATTTAATTTATTCAATTAAACATTCATTATGAAAAATTTTTGTGCACTAATGTTTCTTTTTTTATAAATTGGCTAATGAATTGTTCAAAAACTCACAATTTTGTTAAGTTCTTTTGATTAAAACTTCTTGTCACTTCTTTCTTCTCTCTATTTGAATTTTCACTTCAGTCCTCCTCTAACGGCCTCCTTCCCACCGAATTTACAATTCATCCACAAATTCCATCAAATAACATATTATTATACAATTTATTTCGATGTTTTATTTATTTTGATATCTACTTTTTTTAAATTCTATCTTCAATTTCATGACATCTTCTGACAACTTAGTTTTAATTTTTCTTATATTCTCAAATTTCATATCCTATCATTAATTTCTACATAACTAGATCTTCAATTTCATATTCTAAACATATTTATTGATATTTTTTAATTAATAATCATAGGAGTTCATTGAAATTTACACACATTTTATTCAATTCTACTTTACATTATTCAACATCCATGAAAATATCATAGCAATATATATATATATATATATATATATATATATATATATATATATATATATATATATATATATATATATATATATATATATATATATATATATATATATATATATATATAAATATATATATATATATATAAATATATATATATATATATATATATATATATATATACTAGCTGACCCAGCAAATGTTTTTCTGCCATATGAATTATAACTATCTATCTATCTATCTATCTAGATAGTTATCTATCTATCACATATCTATCAATCTATCTGACCCGGCAAACGTTGTTCTGCCATATAAATTATTTTCATCTATCTATCGTTCTATCTATCCATCTATCTATTTAACAATCTACAGAAACAGAAAATTTTGTCTGAAAAACAAAAAATTACAATTAAGGGGTGGACCACCCTTAACATTCTGGGGGATTAAAAATAGATTTTGTCAAATTCTTAGACCTAACCCATATGCACACAAAATTTCATGTGAATCGTTCGGGCCATTTCGGAGGAGTTTAACAAATAAAAAATAGGCGTTGATAGTAGAGGAGTGAAAATTTAGGGTTGCATGTATTTTTGAATGCTGTATCATAAAAAAAATAGAACAGAAAATTTTGTCTGAAAAACAAAAAATTTCAATTGAGGGTTGGACACCCTTAACATTTAGGGGGATAAAAAATAGATGTTGGCCGATTCTCAGACCTACCCGATGTGCAAACAAAATTTCATGAGAATCGGTCGATCCATATAAATATATATATATATATATATATATATATATTATATATATATATATATATATATATATATATATATATATATATATGTATGTATATATATATATATATTTATTTATATATATATATCTATATACATATATATATATATATATATATATAATATATATATATATATATATATATATATATATATATATATATATATATATATAAAATAACAGATATTTGAAGGAGACAAAAGAACTTTATTTGAAATTTGTGAACTTTTCGTCACACAACCTGTGACATTTTCATGGACAAAATAATCTGATTTGAAAACTCGAAATATGTTTTTTCAAGATAAGGCTTTTTATGGATATTGAAGAATAAAGGTATAGGAATTATAGAATCATTTTGAACTATCACATTTGAAGAATTCAGTTACGAATTAGATCTTTGCCCGAAATATATTAATAATGTTGGGTTATTCAATTTACGATTTTCCAGACGTGCTAGAGATGTGGATGGTATTGAATTATTTTCATTAGGGCATGTTTGTTGATTTACTGTGCTCTAATTCTTTTTCGATTAAATCTGTGTATTGTGTGATAACGGTTTCTCTCTTTATTGTTGTCTAGGGGGTGTACGAGTGTGGGAAAATGCATGTTGCCACCTGGGAATATTGTGCAGTCAGGCGGGAGGAAGGTTACGTTTAGATTCGCTTCGGAGATCGAGCGTAACTCGGTAAATCAGTCAGTCGTAGGAAAATGTCTAAAATTCTTCAGATTTCAGTTGTCTTTTTCCTAACTTATTTTATACTTTTCAAATAAATTTATTTATTTCCCACAAAACGCGGTCAAATTTGTGAACCTCTCGAATGGCCTTCAAAATCTATAAATGCTGCATCGCGACACAATCGTAAGAAATTCAAACTGGTATCAAATAGGCACTCATTGTTTTCCCAGGAAAGGCGTAGGATTTTCTAGTGCTCTTATGCTTTGACCGCGTTTTTCAGGACAACGATAAGTCATTCAGAAAAATGATGAACTGGTAATGTAATAGAGGGATGAAACCTGAACATTTTGAAATCAATTCCGGCTTCCCACGAACTGCTGCCGAGTTACGGCAGATTTCTGAAGCTCGTCTCACACTGACTGCACCACATTAATGATTGGCAACATTCATTTTCACACAGTTTTTAATTCCTGGAAAGAAATAAAAGGAAGAACCGCGTTGAGGAAATTGAGAATGCTCAACTACAGTTTACTGCTAGCCCATAACTGCAAATCATTCACTTTGACTGCTCTTTCTGTTGAAACAATAAGTTTTTCGAAATACTTCAAATGAGTGAAGTTGATAAAATCTTAACGATACGAGACTATTTGAGCTTTCTATGATTGATTCTTGCCGCGTTACGACAGTTCCCAATTTCGAACTCAGGAATCTTTTTTCGAGAACCATTAAATGAATAAAGAATGAAAAAACTCTATCGCAGAGAGCTGCATTAAAAGAGCAGGTTTTCATAACGTATCCAGTTTGAAAAATATATTCATTGAATTATGATTTTTTTTCCAAATTCAAAAAAATATGCGCTCTCTAATGTATAAACAGTCTTTATTTCCTCCCCGGGGGATCAACCCCCAAACCCATTAGAGCCAAAACCAATCAGATCCAAGATATCATTCGAAACTACGCTCTTACAAACTTTCAACCCTCTTTCTGTAAAATTGCGCCCTTTATCGTATAAACAAGATTTATTTCCTCCTCCGGGGGGTCAACCCTCCAACCAATTCATATAGAAATAGGTACCATCCAAGATATCGTACGAAGCTAGATACCTACAAAATTTCGATCCTATGGTAGCAAAATTGCGCCTTCTATCGTATAAACAAAATTTATTTCCCTGGGGGATCAACCCCCCAACCAATTCGCATTAAAACCTATCCCATTCAACATATCAAGCGAAACTGCCTACTCACTAACTTTCAATCCTATTGCTCTAAAATTACGCCCTTTATCGTGTGAACAAGATTTATTTCTTCCCTTACTTTCAACCCTATTGCTTCAAAATTGCACCCGTTATCGTGTAAAAAACGCTAAAATACATAAGCACATACATACGAACATATAATCCGCATCATTTGAGTGTTCCAGCTTCCTACGACTGACTGTTACTTCCAATTTCCAATGCGTGTCAGCCCACCTCATTACTCCCCTCCCATTTAACTAATTCCCGGCTGGCAACATGTATTTTTCCACACTCCTACACCCCCTGGACAATAAAAGAGAAACCACGTCCAGGAAATTTCGCATACATAACAGGACTTTTCTCCTGATCTTTTTGACCGTTTATATGATCAGCCAAATTATTTTGGCATATTTGTTCTCCTTCAAATTTTTGAAAAAATAAGATTTTACCCGTACCTTTTGGGTGAGTAGACATGTAGGTCTATTGCAAAAAAATGTAGTCAAGTAACCAAAAGAAAAGTGATAATTTTTGGGGTATTTTTTCAAAAAAAGTGCGGATATGGTATAAAAAATTTTACAAGCACATAACATTTTCCTACTATTCTGTCTAAATTTATTAATTCTGAGGTCCAGGGAGTGAAATTTCCGATCCCGCTTCCGTGGGTCCGCCACTGGTTATATACATCTTGGTCGTTATTAAGTGTATTACACAAATTTAATCAGTTTGTACAGCCTTCGAAGAATAATTCTGATCAAAACGTACGTTATGTTATTTAACCGTTGTTTCAATACGTTTATTAGTTTATATCCTGTATCAGCCTTATCCGAATATGATTTTTCACATTTCTGATAGAAAAAATCACAAACAAAATGTTACAAATTACAAATGTATTGTTCATTTAATCATAAAAACCATGTCTATCCTATTTACAATTTCTTCAGACAATTATTTGAATCAATGTGCGGTACTGTGATAGTAATGTAATTAATTCTTTTGAAAGTGTTACTAATGACCATGTGAAACAAGTTTTTCGGTTGATGTTTTCATGGACAGAGTGAAAAATTCACTCTTTTAATGCAAAGCTATCTAATCTCCAGCAATTATTACTATAGTATGGTCATTACCAAGCTGGTCTGAAAAGTAGGAAGTCTTTTTAATTACACGTAGTACATTACGAAGCGACTGAAGCTACTCATAAAAACTATCCGATATAGTTAACAGCGCACACCTGATGTTGTAGTAATGAACTATTTCCTGTCCATCCTTAAATAAATAGAAAAAGTTTAAATAATGCTCATCGATGAGGAAGTTGAGTTCAATTTCATTGTTGTGAATGTGAATTATGTAATCTAAACAGTGGAGAAGTTGTGCTAGGTTCGCCAACTAAACATAATTTATGTAATTATTTTCGAGATTCATTAAGTTTCCAAATTTATCGAATACTAGTTGAAATTTTTTTCTAAATATTACAGAAAATTCTATAAACCTCCTGAATGAATAATAATTAATTTCACTTAATTCATGAGACATGTTCTGAAACTTCAGATCTAATTGATAATGTAACACAAAAACATAATATATTTTATTATTTCTGAAAGTTATTCCATTTATCTTGATTGTTAGGAAATTAAATTAGCCTTCGAGTTCACAAATTATAGAAAAAAAAACATGGAAGTTGAGGTTGCAAATTTTTGGCATTTCAAAACATCTTAAATGTGAATAATCATATGATAATGTCTCATTCTAGTTGAGAATACATAAATCACGCTTTATCTGAAATCTTGTGAAGATTCAAAATTTCATGGATTATACAAGGAAATTAATAGTTTCTGGTATTATAAACCTTAAATTCTATAATGATATACTGTATGTTTTATAGAATGATTTTAAAAAATCATCAGAATTTTATCAAGTCCATTATAGATGACAAATTTTTATTGATGTTAGAATTTCAATGTCACCATTCAAAAGTAATAAAATGAAAAATAGAGTAAAATAAACTAGCGTAATAACTGAAAATATCTAGAAAATGACATGATTTAACAAAATTCATCCATAAAGTTGGGATCAAATTTCAATTGATGTAATGATCTCAATGCAACCATACTATCGTAGAAAGGATTTTACAACAAGAAAGTTAACGATAAGATACTAGAATGTCGTAGTGGCTTTAGTTACTACTTATCGTTAGATTTAACAACTACAACTATTTCTCCTTTCCACTATATAAATCTTCGCTGCATTAGAAGATTAATTCATATACTTTGGTGCTGTCTTTTTAGCCAAGTATAGTTTATATACAAGGCACTGGATATATAAGGCACTTGATATTAAACTAATAAGAAGGTACAGTAATATATGGTATGATAATCACTTTTTAATCAAGAGTAGTATCAATCATATCAAATCAAAATATGCTTTATTATCTTTGAAATTATACAATTTATCGACAAAGCGAAAAACTAATCAATGTAAAATATAGAAATAAAACACATCAAGTGAAAAAACCTAAGAACTAAACAATGTTAAATATATCCATACAAAATATATACAAACTTTATATTATTAACAACAGAACTGAGAGTAAGTGTCAAAAAACTTAATGAGCTGATGCCAGTGCTATTCAATTTGGTAATATCAATAAATCAATGCTTCTTTTTTATTGTCCCTACTAACAACAAATTAACAGGAGGCCTCGGTAGCCCAACTGTAATGTTTATCGTTCCTATACCGAGGATCGTTAGTTCGAGTCCCACCTTGCACTTGGGTGTTGTTTATTTCCAATGAAATTTTGTAGTTCAGAAATATATTTATGTTGAGTTATGACACAGATTCAAGCTCACTGGCTGCTCGAAATTGACATCTGAAAAAAAAACAGTTTAACATAAATTGAATTATATACGTATTATTTTAGTTAACAAGTGCTTTTTTGTCCAACTTTTTTTCGAAACCTCGAAAAAATATGAGCACGGTGTCAATTGATTCGGAATAAAATGTAGATGTCTTTTGAAAAAATTAAATTCTGTTCGCGAGAATTGTAAGTTATAAATAATTTTCTGAAAAAAAAGAGGGGTTTGGTTTTTTCAAATACATATCTCTAAAACTAGTTGCCTTTTTTGATATCTAAAGAAATATTCGAAAGAGGAGGAAATTCTAAGTCCTGGAACTGTTTGCCTAATATTTATAATTTGACCAGAGGGGTAAAATACGCCCGGAAACGGATAACTTGGCTTGCCCATTTGGGAGACTTTAAGAATAAAGACTATTTTACCATATTAAATTTGAACATTAAGGAACGAAAAAATTCAGGCATTTACTGGATAGGTGAATGAACAATAATATTATAAATACTGATTTTTTCAGATATTAAAAATCTCAATTAGTTTTTGAGATATTTACAAACAACAAACCCCTTCTTTTTCCAGTAATATGCCTATAACTTTCTGTAAATTGTTTATACCTTTTACAATTTTCGTGAGCAGAACATCTACATGCTATTCCGCATCGAATGACACCTTGCTCATATTTTTCCGCGACTGCTGAAAATTGTTGACTAGACTATATATTCCTTTCTCCTCGTCGTTTCACTAACGCTAGTTCTACTGGAAATCAA
>JARQZK010005075.1:490000-637500 GCA_030704885.1 Cynegetis impunctata
TATGCTCATACAGAGCCGGCTTAATTACATATACGATAGAAAATAAAATGTTAGAGTAGACTCACTAGAAAGTTCTGATTATAATATGTGAATATTATATATAATTTGCGTAACGATTGAAACGTACTCATTATACAGGTAATATTCTATTAGGTTCTCGAATTCCACTTATGAAGTGAATTTTTGTCAAGTTGAAATACCTTCTCAGATATCTAAATAAAAAAATTTTAAATTTTCAATAGTTTCTGGTAATTACCTGACATTATTGTTTCATTAAATTGAAGGCTAAAAATTTCTAAATATAATTATTTGAAATAACCATACAACGTTTCGTAAATATATCGAAATTGATAAAATTTCCGAGGAAAGTATATATGGAATAATTGTAACAAAATGAATAGAACACTACCAATTTTTCTTCAGTTTTTTCTCATCGCTCGAATGAGCTTGTTGCTGGGATATATTCAGTTATTAAAATCAATTCAAGCATCAATAATTGAACAAGGTGGGGGGTCACCTGAAACTACGTGAAACATTTTGAAATTATCAGAATAAAAACACTTTTTCTTATTCTCTAGAAAATAAGCTATAAATAATGAACAGAATATATGAGTTATTTATAACATTCTTTTTTACTAATTGTATTTTTTTATATGAGTAAAGTAAAGTAGTCTTTCCCTTGAACAAAATATTTTTTATTGTTCTGCGTACGTCTTTGTTATTGCATCTGCTGAACTGATGTAAGTATCTCGATATGTTTTCAGACTTTCACTGTTTTCTTGTTCATTTTTCATCTGATATTCGAGAATATAATATTCATAACATCACTCTTTATGTTATGGGGACAGTAGACAGTAAAGAGTAAAATGAGTTTCGTTAAATGAATAAATCCAGTCTAGAATTAGAACACAGCAAGATGACAACTTGCAGGTTTTAATGGATCAAACAATACTGACCATGTGATAGACACGTGTCATATGAATTTCTATTTAGTTATTAGTGTTCCTCAGTGAAGTAAACGAATGCCTGTTCGGAAGCTTGTTTGGTATATTTCGACTTGTGCTATATGAGTTCAGTGTTTTAAACATTTAAATGAGAAAAATATTTTGCTACATGTTCCAAATTAGATAAATATTATGAAAAATTTTATAATTTAAATTTTGTTTCCTGGATGCTTCCCTGTTCACTTTTGTGATACCTGTATGCAATTGTTTGGAATTTTCAAATTGGCCAGAACAATTGAACTATCGAGATTAATAAATAGGCGTTTCATTTGGTTTGACTTTTCCGAAAATTTCATCGGAATTTCGATTGCTAATTTTAAAGTGAAAGTTGGTTAAACTATTTTTGTCACATTGAAGTTAACTTGTACAACTTTCATAAAAATGGTAAGCAGTTCTATTTATTTTCGTATTATTTCGAAAATTATATAAAATTGGTTGGAAAGTGTTATTTATAAACGACTGGTAATAGTTCAATTTTGTAGGCATTTACAACGGAATACTGAGCATCAATAATAACGCATAATGAACAAATAAATTGCTATTAATGATACAATATTGCAGTAGTCGTTATTAAACCTTTATATCCTGCATGCTCTTGTGCATAGAATAAATCTTGAATCAAACGAAGTGCCAATCAGCCTGTTCTATTTGATCTACTATATGTATATGAAAAAATTACGACCAACAAAGAAGCAAAAGTTATTATAGACAGTTATTTCTATTTTCGACCGGAGCCATAATTCATTAAGATATTATTGATGTCTCCGAATAGAATGAAATAATAGTGTACAAGTTTATAAACCTAAACCATTTGAGTCACCTTCTTTAACAAGAAATGGCAATGCTTTTGATCTTTCTCCGGTGTTGCACTCAATTGATTGGATCAAATTATGTCTGTTCCATCAATGTATACTGGGCCAGTATTAATCATCTGAAATCTTCCCACAATTCCTATCTTCCATAAATATCCCGTCTCACCAGCGCCGTATCCAGGGTGGCGCCAGAGGTGGCTGAGCCCTCTCTGGAATTATCTAACCCCCCTCTAGAAAATATATCAGAATTATTACAAACCAAAAATGTTTATATCTGCGTTGAAACATAAAACTAGCCTAGTTACAAACAAATCTACCTAATTGTAAAACTGACTTAAAATTATTTATTTTTGGCATCTTTTAACCCGCAAAACATGTTGACGTTTTTATCCGAAAATGAAATAGCGACAAACCATCAGGGTTGCCAGATTTTTCAGAGCCGTGTTGCACTTTAGACGCTAATTTGTCGCCCAAAAGCGCAACCGTGGTTGCGACATGTTAACGGGGAAACATTGATAACAAGTATTTTTCATATAAAATTCACTTATTCTAGGAGTTATTTCATACGTGTTTTGATGCTGATTTGTCGCCCAAAATCGCAATCCTGATATTTTTGCAACTGCATGAAAAAATAGTGCACCCAACATGTTGCCTACTCGTCCGATACTTTCGGGACTTTTTACTTAAATTACTATTACAATCAAAACCACGATTCTGTTACAAATATCTTTATTTTAATATAAACTGTTCACAAGACATCTTTACATCATCATCATCTTTGTCTGTGCTTGAAGTTGTGGATTGGTTCTGCTACTGATACATATCAGAATTAAATTTTGCATACATAGCTTTGCTAGGCTCAAATTATTTACAGCAAATCTCATTTATTTCCAAGTGAGATCTAATAGACACAACTGAATTTAACATTTTTAGTATCATTTTATTTCGAATTTCACATTTAACAATATTGATCAATGAAAATATCCTTTCCACGAATGAATTGGATTACAGTAACCTTAGAAGAGTAAATGCAAATAGAGCTAAATCTTCAAACATGAATTGGTAGGCTGCATTTTTTAAATCTATAATCTTCCTCCAAAAAGTGGCTCTATGATATAAACATCTACAGATATATTTATTTGTTTATATTTAATGATGAGAGTACATTTTTATTTTTTTTAGGTATTTTTTATTTCTATTAGTTTTATTTACTTAGAGTTTTCTAGGAGAGATTTTTTATTTATTATTTTTATTAGAATCAATTTTTCCAAATTGTTTTTCAATTAATATTCGTTTTCCAGTATACACTTCTAGGTAAAAAGACAGGAAAAGCTGTATATTCCTATCTTTTTTCCACGTATATTTATTTTAGTAATATGTAAAAAACAAGCCCCCTCAAGAATTTGTTCAGCCCCCTCTAGAAACCAGTGCTGGTTAAGGCCCTGCGTCTCACCTATCCTTAATGCAATTGTACCTACAAGTGTATCCTCTGATCTGGCTGAAGGAGTTAATCTCAAACTCAAGCTGCCCACCTCCCTGACACATACTTCAGGGAGGAATGAAACACGTGTGTTTCAGAGAAAAAGGAAACCTTTTCCTTTTTTTTCGATGGATAATTTGTCCGGAAAATTGATTCCGAACACAAACATTATCCTTAACAAACGACATCTTGTCAATCATAAAGTTATCCTGGTGTTGATCAATTCATAAAATGTCAGAGGAAAATAATAAAAAATGCAAATTCATTGGAACCGGTGAATTGAATCAACAAAACATTCAATTGAATTCTTCCAGAACTGGTTTGTTCAAAATCGCCCTTTATTAATATTCCGTATTCATTTGCGCGTATCGTTTTGCATTTTGATATGTATTAATTTATTCGTATTTTATTCTGCATTGTGTGGGTACGTTTAACAGTTATGTCGAGAGCGTTTCGTGAATATCGGGATTTCAGATTGGATCGCATCGCCTCAGAGGCCGCCTCTCAACTATTCTGCCATCCGTCACTTCCGTTTCAATCAGAAGGAGTATTAAAAATGTGTACCTATTTTCATTTCAGTGAGCTAATTCAATAAATAATTGAAATTAAGTAAGCTCTTATACGTTGTCTTTTGACAAACTTCATTAGTGCGTTTTTCCTGGAAAATAATTGACTCTATCAAGAGCCAACAGTCAGGTACGAATTCTTTTGATATATATATATATATATATATATATATATATATATATATATATATATAAAATATATATATATATATCTATATATATATATATATATATATATATATATATATATATATATATATATATATATACATATATAATGAAGTAAAATAGGATATTTATTTGAAACTAATCTAACAAACCTCCTAGCAGAGCTTGTTATACGAGTTCACGAAACATCGAAATATTCCCATATACCTTGAGACGGTAAATGTTAGAAATATTAAGTTGTTTATCACAATCAACGAAAATGATAGACAGACTGTTTCGCCCTTATTTGGTGCTCATCAGTATCATCCATCCATCGAGAGTGATAACCAACCAAATATTCCAAACGTTCTTATATTTTCCTTCTAGTAACACAATGGCATATAAATATAACACAGCGTCACCAGTCGGAAACAAATGAACCGCATCTTACAGATAGATGAAACATTTCGGCAACGAGAACTCGTACGTCCTGACACCCGAAGGTGGGTACTATATTCGCTAAGCTAGAGTGAGGTTGCTACATCAATTCGATGTAATGCAACATTTACAGACCGCCAGTAACAGTTGGTTATCACTTTCGTAGGATGGATGATACTGATGAGCCCCAAATAAGGACGAAACAGTCCGTGTATCATTTGTTGATTTATATTTACCGTCTGAAGGTATATAGGAATATTTCGATGTTACGTGAACTCGTATAACCAGCTTCGCTAGGAGGTTTGTTAGATTAGTTTCAAATGAATGTCCTAGTTCACTTCATTTTATTGCCACGGATGTGTCTAGATAACACGAAGAATTCTGTTTTATATATATATATATATATATATATATATATATATATATATATATATATATATATATATATATATATATATATATATATATATATATTTATATATATATATATATATTTATATATATATTTATTTATATATATATATATAAATATATATATATATATATATAACTTGGGTTCTCGGCAAATTCGGGCTTTGAATTGAAAACACAATCCCCACTCTAACATCTTTATTTCGAGCAATGTGCAGCTCTTCATCGAGATGCTAAATAGGTGAAGTAAAATGTAAAGAAAAACAGCTATAACGTTGTCGAAGTAAACTTACAGTTAAAAGTGTTAAAAAAGACACATAACCACACAGCCCATCTACATTACATGAAAGGTATTTCAAGAGATAGTTAAAATTACATATCAAGTCAAAAAACAGCCCCTATCAATTGAAAGTCATTTATAAAAACCCCATAAATATAAACATAGGTGCCGGCACACAAATGTGACAAAAACAACCGAAGAAAGCACGGTAATTCGTATTAGTTGGCCTCATATACTTTTAAATTTAAGTTTACTTCGACAACGTTGTAGATGTTTTTCTTTACATTTTATTTCACCTTTCTAGCATTCTGATGAAGAGCTGAACATTGATCGAAATATAGATGTGTGAGTGAGAATTGTGGTTTTCAATTTTCTGCCAGAATTGATTATATATATATATATATATATATATATATATATATATATATATATATATATATATATATATATATTGGTATTTCCAGTAGACCACCATCGACCAAATGAGCTGAAATTTGGTACCTGGAGTTGCTCTTGCAGTAGGCAGTAAACAAAACTCTAAAAATTTAATTAAATTCAGTCAAAATTTCGGTGTCTCCGAACTTTGGGGAAGTAAGTACGGGAAGGGGCATTAGTAAAAATTACTTAAACGGGTAACTAAACATGGGAAAATGACTCGTGAACGACATATTCGAAATTCAGCCTTCTACTGCTCTGTGGAGGTGGATGGAGATGAAAAAACCAAACCTCTTTCAAATTGAGTCAGATAGTTGAAAATGGGATGTCAGGGAAGTGCTGTTTCGCATTATAAACTTTTATTTTACCAGTACCATGATCAATCAGTCAGAGATTTCATGTTTTTTCGTGCGTTTGAAGGTTTCGCTCACCCGCACAGTTCCTCCAAATTGAGTTAGAGGTTTAAAAATGTTTACGTATATGGAGCTGATGTAGAGTAATTGCTTTTTGGGACAATAGATGCTTCTCTTCAAGCGCTGCCGTTATGTATGGATTTCATTTTTTTAAGGCAAAAAGTGTCAGAACACTCACTTAAGCAGTTGATTGGTTGATTCAAATCTCCATTTTTAATAGTTCTCATCAAAGAATTTGTTTATTTTCTGTCACAATAAATCGAAAGTTTTCACGCAATATATATCACCATTAAATAATTTCAAAATTTGAAAAAAAATATTTTGACTCGTAATGGACATATTTTCAACCTGAAATTAATCAAAGTATTTCCTTGCCTTTTCACTAATTCTCCCATATATCAAAGTGCTGTTAAGTAGTAATAGCTTTCTATTATTAAGTTTAGAGGCTTGTCAAGAAAAAGCGAAATGTTTACAGCCTTAGAGCATTGAAATCTCAATTTACTACTCAGCTGATTGCAACACAAACCCAATCAAATTTTTCATTTGTTATATTCAGGTTTATGTGCAAGATCTCTTTAAGGATGGGTTTCCGAGGAGGAGTGTAATTCTATCTAATTTGCTCAGGGATACCACACCCAGAATATTTTTAGTTGATCTTTGGCTTGATGAATCTCTTTCATGAACTATTATAAGAAAAACTGAAATATTGAACTTAAATAATAGATACAAATGAAATTTTATTTTTTATGTTCAACATACTGTACTTCCAATTTCACCAACGTTCTCAATAACGGCACGTATATCATATTAGGCATATGGAGGAAAGAATACATAAATCGTAAGTTGTCGTTTTCTGTTCATTTATCATTTCTAACATAATTGTAATATATAGGAATCTCTGAGATTGAATTCTCGCACATCACTTGGTGAAACATCATAAAGAATAAAGTATAAACTTTAAAATAAAAACACTTGGCTTATGTTTCACAATATAAAAAAATATTTAGGTACTGTATTTAGCAGTAGCGAAAAGTCGACATGTTTCGAGTTATGACTCATTTTGTCTTGATAATGAGTTCATAACTCGAAACATGTCGACTTTTCGCTACTGCTAAATACAGTACCTAAATATTTTTTTATATTGTGAAACATAAGCCAAGTGTTTTTATTTTAAAGTTATTACTTTATTCATATAGGAATCTCTTTGAAACTTTGTGTTTTACTGAAGGTTAAATTCAGTAGGTTTATTATTTTAATTCAAGAACTACAGTTTTGAGATATTTTTCTACCATCCTTGGGTTCTCGCTGAAAAACTGAAAAGTGCCTTACTGCTATTAGTTGAAAATTGATAAACTCTGGTTATACGACTCCGAAGAAAATCCCTTTTTACACGATAAATCAAATTGTAAGTCATGGTTCCCTGAAGATACAGACTACGTTAGCAGAGGATGAAGTTCATGAACTGCTTCAGGTGGACTCTTGTGAAATATGTTAGATATAAAAAAATGAGTTATTGAATTTTGTTTGAATGCAACAAAAATTGTCTAGCAACGACATAGAAATACATTAAACTTAGTCAACCATATATTTCTGAATAGAATAGAACATCAGAAATGTTTTCAGCATATGTCACTTTATTTTATATTACGCACATATTAGACATCGTGAATTATTTCAGCCATATGTAAAATTTAGATTTGCGATAAGGTATTTGTTTTCTATTTTTGAAAGACAACCTCAGTAGAAATGAGTCTAGGTTGTAACTCATCACTGAAAAAAATTTTTAACATGACGAACAAAAACTTGAAGTCACTACGCTTATTATCATAAAAATACTTTGAAAATACTGCGATTGCAATTTCGGTCACTAGACCATCATCGGGCAAAATGAGTTAAGAACTGAATACGTAATTATGGATTTGCGCTTACGGGTGGGAAAGAATTATTGCAGGTACATGAATAGACAAGAGGAACACATTTCAAGAAGGGCTAATCGAAGTGGATTTCCCAAACTGGTACAATAATATGTTCTTAGAAAAATCATTATTTTTTGAATACACTAAATATAGGAGAATATATCAAGTCAATCTGGTCGTTCAGCAAGATATCTTTTGCATTATGATTGAATTTAAAAATTTCGAATGATTCTAAGTAAGTTAGTTTGGTTCCTTTCACGAATTTGTGGATAATTTGAAAATTATCTTTTTTTGGAAACGGGTGGTGGTTTTCACGGCAATGATTTTAAAATGTTGAATCTGTTTTATTTTTCAAAAAATATTGTTAGTGTTCTTTGAATCTTGTCTTGAACGATCGACCAGTCTGGCCTATATAGACTCCTTTACAAACAGGACAAATCAACCTATAAACTTCTGAACTTTCAAATTTTGAAGTGATATCTTTGGCATTGAATGAAAACCATATATATAGTCGAATTTATTACGCAGAGTTCGACCACACGGTAGCTTCATCATATAGAATTGGACACAAAAATCTTGGTACCACAGTTTATAAAGATTTCAGTAAGGAAAATGATAACAACAAGAAATGAATTAATGAGTAAATAATTCTTCAAGCGAATTGGCACACATTTCATCAAATATTGAATATATGCTACAGGGGATGATGATCTAAGTATATTTGTTCAATCAATTAGAACTCTACTGTTGATTTTTAGGGCTTTTCAGAAGTTAGGTTTCAATTCTCTAGTTTCTTTACGTAAAATATTGAAATCTGTATTGAATGTATGATTCCCATCAAATAAATTATTGGAATATTCAGAATCTCTATTTTTATTATTGTTTTCAAATCTGCGCTCATGCTCTTTGATTCTTTTTCCGAAATTTCTATGTGGTCTACTCTACTAATCATTGTTTGCTCTATTACAATCATATAAGACACTTTTTTAATTCCCGATTTGGAGAATTCATCCGTTTCTTATTTATTGTTCTTAATTATATAGGGCTAAATAGTTGTTGAAGCGATTAGCGCTATAGATTTTCTGTCAGGTGGACTTGGCGTTAAGTCACAGACATGCGGAAATAACAACGCAATGCTACTTACCCAAATAAATAAAATTCGAAATTATCACAATTCATGTTTGTCGTAAGTAGTTTTCTGAAAGAGTAGTTTATATGGTAATAGTGACCGGATCATTCATTTCGACAAATATTATGTCGAAACATATCAAATCGTATGAATCCCTCAAGAAAAATTAAAATTCCCAGTAGTGATAATGAGTTGATTAAAATGTTAAGTTGTCGTTCTGTTCCAAAATTTGCAATGTTGTCGGACTCTCTCGACCTACTTTAACAATTGACAGTCGCCGAAATAATTTCTACATCGCATTTTTGATGAAAATTGGATCAGCTAATTAGATTTAAGATTATTTATTACGTCTGGCAACACTGTTACCGATCGACGTCCTATGAAATTGTTGACATGAACGCCAAGTCTCGCTGGACAGACTATATAAGTGAAAAATGTATCAGTTTTTCACTAGGTTTTCCGATATAAGTTAAACTATTGTATTTCTTGCTAACGTCTTTGGAAGGCGGAAAAACTTGTTTCATTGCTAAATCAAAATTTTGGTTCCTGATGATATGGTCAATTAATTAATTCAAAATTTGTTGAAGTTATTCCATCATTCATAACAATATTTTCTCTAGAAAATCAGTTTCCGTTACAAACAAAATGCAGTTGAGATTTCTGATTGACACACTCATACAACGGTAGAAGTGAATAGCGTATAACTACAACCTCGACGATGAAATCTAACACAAACAATCCAACTGCAAGTTGTGACAAAAAGTAAAAGTAAAACGTAAAATTTTACGATGGAGTCTTATTCGGAATTATTAATTATTGTACTATTACGACATACCTAATCGGTTTCGCTATAAAGTCGAATCAAATGTAAACGTCGAGAGGCTAAATCTATAATCAACTGCTCAGTCGACCGTAGTTTTGAATGGATCGAAGTTCGTTCTACAAAATATACTGGACAACATACGACTGTTCATGCTTTCAACAATAATAATGATAGCATCTTTATTAGCTATCAAATCATGAAAAACATACTTGTCGACCATGGTCAATTTCATATATTACATAAAGTGAACAAGGAAAATTCTTTAATAATTTAAAAAAATTATCGAAAAACTTTTCAAGAGAGCTGGTTATACGTATTCCGCATATTCTTTATTAGCTTTTGGCTAGTTTTTACAATATACATTCTTGCCCATATAATGTCTGCTGGGCAGATTAAACATCTTAAGTGTACATACAACTATTTATCTAAGAAAAGAAAATTTTTTAGGCGTTTTTCAAACATCAATACATTTTGTGATTACTCAATATACTCTGGTAATTAATTATATAAAATTAGACCACCAAGAAAAAGAGATTTATACAATATGTCTGTCCTATACTTACCTATGTGATATTCTTCCGTATTCCTCAAGCCGTATGATATAATAGTGGACCTTTTAACTAATGGTGCCGACAAATATTTTGGTGCTAAATTATTTGCAATTTAATGTATATGAATATTGAATTGGTCTCATAAATTATGCTTTCGACGCTGAGGACATTTAGCCTTTTTAACATAGCTTGAGCTGCAGTGAATCTATAACAATTTAATAATATTCTCATGAATTTATGATGTACATATATCCTCCTTATTACAATGCAATAATATATGAGACATACAATATGTGAAATGAAGATGGATCAAGGCATTGCTGATAAAACGTATGGTCCATCCTGTCATTTTATATGATCTATTCAAAAAACCGATCTTTTTACCCAGTTTTCTACACATAAAATCCACATATTAACTAAGATTCAAGTACTGGTCCAAAGTAATCCCCAAGTATCTCACCGCCCACATCCTTTCAACAATACAATCGTCTATCTCAATTTTGTTATCATTAAATGCCATAATATTATGTCGACTACCAAAAACCATAAATTTCGTTAATCAACATTTTCAATTCCCTATTCATTATTTCGACAGTTATATTAAACTTGTTACCAGATACCGAGACACATGTGTAGTCTACATGCAATGCTATGAAACTATTTTTGAGGTACTTGTTTAGATCATTTATGTACAAATTGAAAAGCAAGGGACCCAACACACTACCCTGAGGGACCTGCTAAATTTTTTCCCTATTATTTAGTTATTCATTTAGGTCCAATTTGTGGACGGTGTCATAGCACATCCGTATTGTAGTTTCAGTGAATGTTACCTTTTATAAACAACATCAAGGTAGAACGATATCAAATCTCAAATACGACCTATTGATTAGATTACGTTAGTTGGTCAGGTTAGGTTAAGCTGGGCGTTCTAGTTTTAGTGAAGTTATTTTGTAAGAAGAAGATTATGACACCAAATCTGTTAATGAATCTCAATAACTTCCTATCATGGTAGAACGATATCAAATCTCAAATACGACCTATTCATCAGGTTACGTTTTGTTGAGTTGATCAATTTAGGTTAGGTTAAGCTGGGCGTTCTAGTTTTAGTGAAGATTTTTTGTAAGAAGAAGATTATGACACCAAATCTGTTGATAAATCTCAATAACTTTCCATTAGTTACGTTTGTACTAGTTAGGTTAAGTTAGGTTAGATTAATTGAGTTTAGGTTCGACGTCTTATATTTATTGAAAGCTTCTTGGAGAATATGATGATAATCCCCAAAATTGATTTCAAATCTTACACACTTGTGATAGTTAGTAGACCAAACATATTTGCATTTCTTTCGAAGATAGAAAACCTTTCGACAGAGAAATTTCCACATTATAATACTCATAATTTGATAATGAGTAGCACAACAATTCTGATGTCTCTATCAGATCAAGGTAGTCAATTAGTCGTACTGGAATTGGGATCAAAATATAGTAATCAGTATCTCAGTTTGTTGAAATGAAAATATTTTTTTTTTAGTTTCATCATCAGTTATGACGATCATATGTCGAGAATTCGCGTTTTTAGTCACCTAATAATGATGTTTGCATCCTTGACACATGCTGAGCAGCTTATAAACGAGCACCTAGTTAGTTGTAAATATAATATCACTGTTTACGAGCCATGCCAAGACAATAAAAAACAATTTGTGTGAGAGAAAGGTAGTTTTATGGCAGTAGACCTATAATCTACGACATTAATAATTACCTTTTACGAATCATTTTGTTTTATTACCTCTTTATGGTATTTAATGTGGAATATGTATTTCCCCTCAAGCACAAGGCCCATCGATAATATTATAACATTGTGTCCATTTGGAAATATATTTTATGAATCTTCATTATATTAATCAATTCTTTTTGTTACAGAAATCACTTCTCAAACTGACGGAATATAGGTATTATATGGTGAGTAGCTTAATTATTTCATAATATTCAGAAGTTTCGAAATAGAGTTTTGAAATTAGACTCAATCGTAAGATATCATTAAAGAAAGAATAAATGACAAGGTAATTGGACGTATGAGATCGATCTTATGGAATGTTCGTAATCTAAAATTATAGTGAAAGTGAATAGGTTTAGCTTTTATCAATTATATTTCGCTATCCCTTAATTGTTCATTCTGGATAACTTCAAGCCATTTTCTGTTTAAAAATGAAAAATTTGGATTATTTTGTCGAATATTAGCAATTTCTGTCTGTATTAAGTTTGTTTTATATTTTATTTGAATAATATTTATCATAATTTTGAAATTCATAAATATTTTCCTTCCAACTGAATATCAACGTACGAGTTAGATATAGGGATATTTGTTTTATTTTCGCGCTCATGATAGCACATTAAAAGAGCTTCTACAAAATCGGCGCTTGTATATATAACTTGTATGAGTTTTCAAATTACTTCAAAATTTATTATCATAATTTATATGAAATAATTCATAGATATCATTATAAGTTCTCACAGACTACATGCATATTGCCACGACTGTTGGCTCATTAGTATTTACCATAACCAATCATATGTTAGACTAATCATTTCAAAGTTCAAAATTTGAATTCTGTCAGAGGACTAACTGCAAAATATTAGTATTAGTACATCAATCTTTATCCACTGTTTGTCCTTCAATATGGAGAAGTACTCAATGTACTTAAATAGTGAAAATATTAATGAATTTTTACTTCTCTAGTCAATTTTCATATTCCATCTGAGTAACCAATTAAGTCCACGTAATCCATGCAAATCATAAAAATTCTTATTCTTTTATTGGTACTGCCTCAAAATGAGCAAAAACATAAAACGAGTTCGGATGACACTCGTCGATCAAGAGGCCAGTATTGTTTACTTCTTCATATCTGAAAGTTTACTCGAGTTTGGGTAGTAAAGCTTCAATTTCGATTTCAATTTTCAGAACGCAGAGTTTCGTTGAACAATTGTTATGTAACTTACGTATTTTCCCCTCATTTTTGTTCTTTTCACATAGAATGTCTAAACCAATTAGGTCTATTTGGAGAAACTGATCATAACCATAAACCCCAAGGAAAAAAATGAAATCTCTATATACAAATCGAGCGGGGTAAATAAAAAAATTTATACCGCCAAAAAGCACTGTCCGATCATCAACCTGATCCAAGTAGACACAAATTTTTAACCTTTTAAATAATACTCCACATACCCTTCAAAAATCACTTCTGTTATCGGTTTGAAAATTTTTCGCATATGTACCTCACCGCCACTCCCTTCTCCAAAAATTGGAGATGCTATAATTTGTATTGAATTTAACAGAATTTTGATACATTTTTCTGCTTCAAGAAAAATCCAGAGTAGTGAATTTCAATTCAATTGATTTGATTACCAAAATATTCTCAATATATATAGATATATATATATATATATATATATATATATATATATATATATATATATATATATATATATATATATATATATATATATATATATATATATATCATCATCATCATCATCATCATCATCATATGCAGCTATGGTCTACCGTTAAGTACGGTGCAGCCTCCTCGCATATCCTTCCTTCATTCCTGCCCATGTATTACGTTGTTGAGCAGCTTGATACCAGTTTGTTCCTGCTTCTTTTCTGATATCATAATCCCATCTTATATTGCGGCGCCTCTTCGGCCTTTTGACGCCTCTTGGGTACCACTGTGTTGTCCTTATGGTCCATCTATTGTCGGTCCTTCTCGCTAGGTGCCCTGCCCATTGCCATTTGAGGGATTTTATTCTGTGGATGACGTCTATTACCTGGGTCTTTCCTCTAATCCAATCTATTGTCTTACGGTCCCTCTTTGTTATGCCGAGCATACACCACTCCATATTGTGCAACCTGGAGTTTCCTTATGAACTCTTGCTTTAGTGCCCAGGTTTCACAGCCGTACGTCGTGACTGGTATTATCAGCTGATCGAAGGCTCGCTTCTTTAGGCGGAGTGGCATTCTTGACTTAAAGATGATGGAATTTTGTCCGAATACTTTCCATGCCAATTTTATTCTTCTGTTGATTTCCAGAAGTAGTGAACCAGACTTATGTATTAATTGTCCCAGGTATATATATTCGTCCACTACTTCAAGTGTGGTATCGCTGACCGTGATATCGTGATTTTCTACCATTTCATTGTACATGACTTTCGTTTTGTTTAAGTTCATCTTTAGGCCTACTTCATTGCTCACTGTGTTAAGCTCGTTGATTTGTTGTTGTAGTTCTTCAGGGCTGTTCGCGATTAGGACAATGTCGTCAGCGAATCTTAGATGGTTTAGATATTCTCCATCTATCTTCATACCTCTTCCGTTCCAGTCCAATTTTTGGAAGATGTTCTCCAAGGTGGCCGTGAAGAGCTTCGGAGATATTGGATCTCCCTGTCGGACTCCTTTGCTTGTAGGGAATTCTGGGGTTCCGTCGTATATACTTACTCTAGCTCTAGCCTCTTTGTATATGTTGGCCAGAGTTTCTATATACTGACTGTCGACACCTTGATGGGTGAGGGCTTCAATTACTGCTTTGGGGTATATCGAGTCGAATGCCTTCTCGAAGTCTATGAAGGCTAGTGCTAATGGTAGCTCGTATTCTTTTGTTCTACTGATTACTTCCCTAAGCGTGTGGATGTGGTCAATTGTACTGAAGCCACTTCTAAAGCCAGCTTGTTCTCGTGGTTGTTCATCATCTAATATTTTCTGTGTTCTATTTGTGATGATCATTGTGAAGATTTTATAGATTACCGGCAGTAGGCTTATTGGTCTGTAGTTCCTTATATCCTCCTTACTGCCCTTCTTGTGAATCAGTATTATGTTTGCGCTGTTCCAGTGCTGCGATATTTTCCGTGTTCTTAGGCAGTTGGTGTAGATACCTGCTAATATCTTCCAGGTTTTCTTAACCGCATATTTCAGCATTTCTGCAACTACACCATCGTTTCCTGCTGCCTTGCCGTTTTTCAGGTCTTTCATATATATATATATATATATATATATATATATATATATATATATATATATATATATATATATATATATATATATATATATATATATATATATATATATATATATATATATATATATATATATATATATATATATATATATATATATATATATATATATATATATATATATATATATATATATATATATATATATATATATATATATATATATATATATATATATATATATATATATATATATATAATAGACCAGAAACCTAAAAAATCGTGGTTTAGATAAAATCAAACAGATTCGCTACCCATTCGCCCACCACACTGTTGACTTTTGCTACAATGCAATAGCCTATTATTTTTGGGAAAAATAAAACCAAAATGCAATCAATTAACATCAAGATTAGTACATACTTTACTTGAAGATTTTAAGTGATTCTTGTTAGGAACAAATCAGTAATATTTGATATATCACAATTATAAAGGCTAAACTCAAATTCTGAATTCTTGAAACTCAAAATTATTTCACAATTCAGAAGTAAAATATAGCTATTGTTTAGCATTCGTTCGTCGACTTTCAATCAATGTTGGCAATAATCAGCATTCATTTATTCAATTCTTCATTTCGAATGCAAAATCATAGAATCAAACGGCTATAAGATCTCTTGTTTCTTATATCAACACTCCTTTCTCACCCATGGTAGGTGGAAATGCCACGATTCCAACATGAATAACATGACATCGTCCATTTGTAATGGCAAAATTGAAACAATCGAGACAATAAACTTCAAGTTTTTTCAACGCGAAATTGTACGTGCAGAACATAGATCACGATTTCCGTTTTAATAACCCAATGCATTAGTTATAATGATAGGTTTTTATGAATAACTGGGTGTGAATAATATACTTAGTCGTGATGGTGTTATAAAATTATTTTTCGAGCCCCCGAAATGGTTTGCGGTGGGAGCCATTGTCTTCCCTTTCATAGGTCACAGCCTCATCAACACTATACTTACTACGTGCATAGTGAAAGGAAAGCTCTCGTAATTCTTATCGAAATTGATAGTATGAATACATATCAGTTATAACGATCCACTAAATGCTATTACTATAAATGACACAGATTTGTTTTGTCCGATTTTCACTGGTTTTGACAACTGAGTCATTCTCAGGTGAATGAAATACAATCAGGTGTAGATGTATTATATATATATATATATATATATATATATATATATATATATATATATATATATATATATATATATATATATATATATATGATATTGGATATATTCTCGACCGTAACAAATCAACATTCAAGCAATTGTATCGGGAAGCGGTCAGTGTTGATTGAAATCTCAATTATTCTCGATATTTCGCCATTTATTTTATGGCTTCTTCAGGAGAAGCTACAAAGTATAATGTTACAATAAAATATATATAATGAGATTTTCTTCCATTACTTACAGAGATTATGAACACACACACATATTAAAATAATAAAAAATGAAAATAATAAACATCGACTATCACAGATGAGAACAGAAAAACGAAAACAGCAAGGAGTTAAACTTTATCTAGAATATTACAGTAAATTCCACTAAGTTGATTTGTATCCGTTTTATAGTTTATTGCATTTTGTGTTTTTACAATATGGTACATTTCAAGAAAAATACGATTTTTGTAATTATGATTTTCGTCTAGAATCTTTACATCTTCGAATTTAAACTGATGTCCTGTTCTCAAATGATGAAAATGATGATCTGTAAGAGCACATGATCCTTTTTTTATCTTGCAATCACTTCTGTGTTGCGTAATTCTTTGTGTCGACCATTGACCAGTTTGACCTATATAGCATCCATTGCTATATATATATATATATATATATATATATATATATATATATATATATATATATATATATATATAATTCTCGTGTCACAGTTTTAGTTGCCATACTTGTAGGTCTGAGAATCGGTCGTAATCTATTTTTCATTCTCCTAAGTGGTAAGTATGGTCCAACCTAAAAGTTTTTCAAATATTTATTTTTTACGATGTTTGCATTAAAAATACATACAACCATAAATGTTTACCCTTCTATCATCAATCCATACTTTTCAATAGCCATTTTAGTAGTTTAGTCATTTTTAAACCTCATGATAGATTATTTGTCGCTAGTAGTCTACCGGTTTCACTTCCCACCGATTTTACCATATTTAAGTCCAAGGAAGGTTTGAAAAGTGCAAAAACCCAAAAAAATTCTTTTTTTTATATTGCATCAAAAATATGATGATAGATCGTTAGATAGATATATAGATAGATAGAAATATAGATAGACAGATAGATAGAAATAATTTATATGGCAGAACAACGTTTGCCGGGTCAGCTAGTATATAAATATATATATATATATATATATATATATATATATATATATATATATATATATATATATATATATATATATATATAAATGGGTTTATTCTTGGTACCTACTTCTTTATATTTTCTGGGTTTTTGGATTTGGCATGTTAATAAGTATACGAAAATTGATAATGATAAATGTAATCCTCAATGTAATCATAAACGTTTCGGAGAATGTGCCTCCTTCTTCAGTATCTTAAGAGCTTAATCATCTGTAGATAAAATTTTCTTTTGTGAACAAAAAGTAACAAACAACCATGGTTATTTTGAGAGTAAGATCTTTTACCTCTAATTAAAATATAGTTATGACGAAACATTTCAGTATGGCATTTTGACCTGTTTAACAGGAATTAGTAATTAAAATGGGTATCTTAAAATTTTATTCACCATTACGTCGTCCATTGTTAGTTTATGTCTTGTCAAAACTTATGTGTTGTGTTCTGTTCTCTGTTTTCTTCTTTTTTTTTTCTTCTTTTTCTTGATATGAAAGGTGTATAAAAATGGCTTAAACCTTTGATGTCTTGTTTATCATTAATGGTATCTTCTAAATTTAGTTTTATGTGGATCATTTCCCAAAACTCTCTGTGTCTTTGTTTTGGTTCTGTTTTTAATAAACGTTTATGATTACATTGAGGATTACATTTATCATTATCAATTTTCGTATACTTATTAACACCTACACTGCCAAATCCAAAAACCCAGAAAATATATATATATATATATATATATATATATATATATATATATATATATATATATATATATATATATATATATATATATATATATATATATATATATATATATATATATATATATATATACATATATATATATATATATATATATATATATATACATACATGACAACAAAAATGGAATATCTTGGTCCAGGCGTTTTTTTCCAAACAAAATACGCTTAAAAACAAGAAAAAGTTTATATTTTGCAAGATAACTATTCCACAATAAAAACGATAAATTACAAGGTCTCATGTTTTGTGGTTATACTATTTTGATAAGTTAATGATATATTTCATTGTAAAGTATTCCTTCATCGTAACAAATAACCAAAAACGTCAAAAATTTTCGTGCAAACATACTTCAATAGATTCTATCTTCTCAAACCACGATTTCAAAATATAATAACCCAATTAAATCTAGCTAATGCCGTTGGTTCACCAAGTTTCTTCTTCAAACCATGTGAATCTGTATAGGTATCGTAATTATAGTTTATTATATATTATATAAGCTGTACTAGACTGTTAGGAAGTTGATTTTACCCAACAGTCATCAGGTGTAATGGGACATCTAGTCGCAAGAACATCTAACTTCTCGTCTTGTTTTGACATTAACGCGGCAATTTATTCGGTTATTTACAGATCTGCAGGGAGTAACATTAACATGAAATCGACAGGTCTCAAATGTATATGATGTTTTATGTGCGTTCCCAGTAGAAGGTGCAAATTTCCTGTTCGAGGTGACAATTTGTTGACGAGTAATAAGCCAATTAGTCTAATTGGATTGTAAAACGTTGAACATAGTTTAGGGGGCGTAGATGTTGTGTTAAAACTAACGATTGTTTCATAATAAATTGTGATTCTGTTAACAAATGTATGTAAAATTTAGTTGTTGCTCTCAACTGTTAATTCGAAATGAATTTGAGCAAGAAAAGTGAATTGATCATTTAGAATTATCATAGATTATTAAGGCAGATATTTGCGACCTTTGGAGTGGGCAATATTTCCTGTAATTGTTCAGTGATTGCGATGTAGTCTTCATAAACCGCAGCAGAACCGTTATTAATATAAGTAGTGAAAAAGAAGAAATTTATCTTGTCTACCATTCTCGTGTATTCAATACTGATGGCGTATAATAAGATCAGACCAGCTGTCACCTGTTAATGTGTTAAAGTGACTTGCCAGGTTTCTAATATTATTGATCATTATTGTGGAATTCTTGCTATTGAGGTACATATAACCTGCTATGTAGTAATATTTTTTAATAGTTTTCAATTTGCAAAATCATTTCATAGTTCAATATCTTTTATCATTTGTTGTTTGAGGAGTGAAATAAAATTACAATTGCCCAGTACCCTTTTTATGAAGAGTAAGTTGCATCAAGTACTGGTAGTAGGTATCTTGAAAACTATCAAGTCTACGGAGCCCATGCTAACCTCAAATTATAGCTATTTTGAAAATCTATCGAAAGATGTTCGTCGAAAACATATTGCTTCATGGTCAAAAAGTGCAAAAATTGAGTAGTTTTCGGAATATTCAAAAGATCTTGAAGCTGAGAGTTTAAAAACTTGGTTTTTGCATCTTAGTAACATTCCATACTATCAAATAAAAACGACATCTATTACCAGCACCAAACGCAACTAAACTACTACTTCTAGTACTAGGATTTTGAACTATAACTTGATTCAATAAAAACAATATGATTTTGTCAATAGCATACTGATACTTGCTATAATACCTTACTCTATATTTGTTTCCTTAAATTCTTCATTGATAAATATTAACTATGCTATAAACACCAAGGCTCATCAGCTAAACCCACCAATTGTAACTAGAGGATATTTATACACGACCTAACGTATATCAGAGAATGTGGTAAATTACCTGATCGTGCAGTAACGAAAGAAAAACATCATTTGTTTCGTTTACGGGCACGTGCCCATTGCTTGGTCGCCTACGACGTAGTGGTAATATTCACCTGGGGGCCATCACGGAAACATCTATGATCTTTATCAGGACTCTTTGATTTTCTAGCGCTTAGCTCCGTTCTGTATCTGGTTCTGAGAAACAGGACCGGCCGACGACGTTCAGGCTAAATGATCAGTTCATCTTCACTACATTCTCCGTCAGCGTTTGCAAGACCGAGGGGAGAAGTTTTGAAAGTCTTGAGCACAACGTTTCAACGGTCAGGTTGCCGCAGTTGCAAAGTAGACACTTCATATCAGGAAACATGTATTCTCAGGATTTTGCATTTTCGATCCAAGCAGTGAACTTTGGTTTTCAATATATTTGGTGGAGGGCGCTCTAGGTTGTTATTCAGCTAGTAGTCTCGACCGCGAATTGTATTGGGGAACAATTAGAAATTTATTGATTCACTCCGAGTCAAATAAGCTGCACTGATGAGATCAAATAAGATCGCAACAGCTGTATGCAGATTTTGAGTAGATTTCTATAATTTACTGTTGAATTGTGAATGTAGAATTCTCGTCGCGGAATACATATAACCAGCTTCCTTGGAAAGTTTTTTGATAATTTTTTTTATTATTGAAAAATTTCACTTTAGGTAGTTTCCACATCTTTTGCCACCGGCTTAAAAATTTCCGCAGGTGACCTCCAGATACCTAAGCACAGTTCATTTGGCAGAAAATGCTGAAATGTACCTGAAATCAAAAATTTTTATACAAATTTACATATGTATATATATATATATATATATATATATATATACATATATATATATATATATATTAAATATATATATATATATATATATATATATATATATATATATATATATATATATATATATATATATATATATATATATATAATATATATATATATATATATATATATGGGCGTATGTGAATATGCCCCTGATATATATATATATATATATATATATATCAGGGGCGTATTCACGACGGAGGGGCGGGGTGTACTGGGGGTAATTAACCCCCCCCCCCAGAAGAGAATTTGCAACACTAAATCTTCGAATGAAATTGAAAATATAAAATATATCAAACATTATACGAAAACTAATGAAAAGGGTTTTTTCATATTATTTGATATTCCACGTAGCATATAAAAGAAATAAATAAACAAACGAAATTTATCAGAATAGATAGATCCTAGATAGATCATACCTAGATCAGTGATTCGCATGCGAAATTTTGTGTGGTTGCATAAGTAAATTCAAGTAAATAGGTGTTTACGCGCGATGCCTCGGCTTCACTCATTCAAAAGCAGGGGAGCGGGTTGCCGCATCGTTTGGTCCAAATTCTTCAATAAAAATTATGAAAATTATACAAATTCAGAACTTTTGTTATACATACTCAGGATTATGGAAAGAATTCTGCCAATGACGATTTCTTATCTGCAGAAATAAAATCCACTGAATTTAGATTAACATCCCGAGTTATATGTTTTATGTGAATTCCCTACATCTGGTAAAACCTGGAGTGACGTACGTACGTTATATCTGATCTTATGCGCATTTCTTCCAGTTCATAGTTGAGACTTAAAAGTTGAAATTGCTGATTTCTGAGAGATTATTAAGTGAAGAAAGATTTGATTAATTATAGTGAAGTGATATTGTTAATGAACAAAAAAAAACTTGAATTTACTATGTTTATTATCACAAAAATACTTCGAAAAATATAACACTGCGATTGCAGATGTAAGCGCAAATCTATAATTATTCTGTATTCAGTTCTTAACTCAATCTGCCCGATGATGGTCTAGTGACCGAAATTGCAATCCCAGTATTTTTGTGATACTAAACGTAGTAAAAAAAGTTTTGTTTTTGTTCATCATGTTGAATTCCATCAAATATTCGATATTGATAAGTTTACAGGTGAGTTTAGTAGTAAGAGTCAATAATCAACTAACATCCAATTCATATACTCTTTTCACCTGATATGATCTTTTTCACCTTTCTAATATTTTTCCTTCAAATTTTGAATAGCCTGTTTCTTGGGTTTTCATATTTTTTTCTTTATATATATTTTATTCCTTAACTTTTATGTATATTTTATATCTTCACATGTTATGATGAATATTGTATGTAGGTACATGTCCTCGCAATTATTTTATATTTTTTTGATGTAGAATAAAAATGTTGAATTATGGATGAGCTAAGATCAATCAACACCGCTTCCTTCCCCCGCTTTCGCTTAAGCTGATTATCTCATAAGGGGGCGTTCAAGTATTACGTAACGCAATTTGGGGGGAGGGGGTCTTGTAAAACGTTACGATGCGTTACAGGGACGGAAGGGGGGTTCGAACAACGCGCTACGTAACATTGATTTTTATTGAAATTAAAAACTAGAGAATTTGAATCTCCGAAGTTGTTAACTCTTTTCGTTTATTTTTTACGGGGAATCCCTCGATTGTATTGTAAGTCAGTTTTATTTTGTTGTCCCAAGTTGGCAACTCTATCCGTTTATGTTTTATGGGGAATACCTCGACTGTATTATTCGTCATTTATATTTTGTTTCCGTTGCCAGTTTTCATTAAGTGTTTTAAACACGTAATACACAGGAGCGAAACTACGAAACTATCTACATACATACGAACATATATATATATTATATACATATGTAGAGAAAGAGAGACTTTTGAAATTGGGTTTTTGATGCCAAGCATCCTGAAATGTCATGAAACGAAAAACTATCTTGGGCCTAGGTCCTACTTTGCTAATCGCATCCATTTCAATAAGCAGGTTTTCAAAGTGAAAACCTGCTAATAAGCGAAAATTGAATGAGAAAAATAATGGTGGATGAAGTTAGCTAAAAATGTATGCAACGACAGGGCTAAGTCAGGAAAACGGCATAATTAAATGTAAGATTAGTAGTAAAAGTTTATTAGGACAAATTTGAGCCCTTTTCAACATATCACATTATGTATGATTGTTTATTAAATAAAAATCTCTTCTTTTGTTTATTATTAACGAAAACACGATTAAAACAATAAAAACGGTATTTTAGTAACTTTCCGGTACTTTGCGCAACATATTTGTGACTTTTAGGTAAAAATGGTCACTTGGGTGTTACGTAACGTTTATAGGGCGGGAGGAGGGGTTCATGAAAACGTTACGGAGCGTTACATAGGGGGAGGGAGGGTCAAAAATCTTTAAAAATTGCGTTATGTAATACTTGAACGGCCCCTAAATAGTTCAGGTCAACTCCCTAAAACTTGCCACTACCCCCTCCCAAACTCAATCTCTGGATACGCCACTGATATATATATATATATATAAATATATATATATATATATATATATATATATATATATATATATATATATATATATTAATGGGTTTATTCTTGGTACCTACTTCTATATATTTTCTGGGTTTTTTGGATTTGGCAGTGTAGGTGTTGGTAAGAAATACAAAAATTGGTAATGGTAAATGTAATCCTTAAAGTAGACGTTTCGGAGAATGTGTCTCCTTCTTCAGTATTTTAAGAGCTAGTTATCTGTAAATAAAATTTTTTTTTTTCACAAGGGAAAATTTCACAAGGGAAAATTTTATTTACAGATAACTAGCTCTTAAAATACTGAAGAAGGAGACACATTCTCCGAAACGTCTACTTTAAGGATTACATTTACCATTACCAATTTTTGTATTTCTTACCAACACCTACACTGCCAAATCCAAAAAAACCCAGAATATATATATATATATATATATATATATATATATATATATATATATATATATATATAAAAATAGATATATATATATATATATATATATATATATATATATATACACATATATATATATATATATATATATATATATATATATATATATATATATATATATATATATATATATATATATATATATATATATATATATATATATATATTATTTATTTATTTATATAACATTAAAAAATCTAGAAAGGTCCAGAAGGTCTAAAACAAACAAGGCCACTCCCCCACCCCACCAATGACTTTCGATACAGTGCAATAGTATTTATAATATATTCAAGGAAAATACAACTAAAACTATGCGAAAATTTATTATTCTGATCGTTATTTGCTATTATATTCAAGATACTTATCTTTGAGTTTAAATATTATCACTCATATATTTAATGCTTCACTCACTTATATAGAAAAATTTCACTATGGAAACATTATTCGCCTCTATTATCATAATTGAAGATGATAAAAATAAACAAACAGGAGAATATTATCGATAAGAAAACATATACAAATAAATAGAGTACAATATATAAATACTCAGTGGAAAAGCCAAAAGAAAACCTGATTTTTTCGATGGTTCGGTCGGTGCGTAGAGAACCCAAAACAGAGAATTGTCAATTGTCAAGCACAAGACAGGCAGATTCTTAACTCATTCTGCCCGATGATGGTCTAGTGACCGAAACTGCAATCGCAGTGTTATATTTTTCGAAGTATTTTAATCCAACTAAAACTTCCATGCATAAATTTATTATTCCCATCGTAATTTGCTATTATATTCAAATATACTTGTTGAGTTTGAATATTATTATTCATAATGTTAATTGCTTATCACACTCTTATTAATAATGAAAAGTTTCACCCCTTCCTCATTCATCTCAATAAAATTTCGGTTATTATTTGATATTATTTCAAGGGCAACGAATAAAAAGTTTGCTAAGTATCTATCATAATTATAGTAGATAATCGAAATATTTCCATTGTTTATATCTTTTTCTATAAGACTCCGCAAATCAGGTATACAAGAATACAAATTTTCATTTTCTCTTGTTATAGATAGAGCCAAGTAGTCCTTGTTTTTTATGATTCTCAAGATTGAAAAGATAACGATAACGCACATTGCAAGAACTATCTCTTTTTGATAGATTAACTGGTTTGGGTCGTTTAATTGGAGTTTAATATGCAAATTCACGGCGGGTGGAAAAAAAGAAGACCCGTTAATATTGTTAGTTAAAAGAGGAAATCAAACCGTAAGAATCGGCAAATGATGATGTTAAGTCTACCGTAGTATAAAATGTGATTAGTTAATTAAGTGACTAACTGAATACCGAATCCCATTAAAAATGAAAAACTCACAATAGCAATAAACTAATTATCTGGTGAAATTATTGGTGGAATTTATTTTATTCCTTTCATATAATATATATATATATATATATATATATATATATATATATATATATATATATATATAGAAAAATTGTAATAATTCATTAGGAAATAAATGATGGCTACAAATTTCCAGAGTTTAATAGGAAAGCTTACGGAGCTTTAATATAATTGGATAAAATTCAACTATGTAAGTAACTTGCGAGGACAATTTCGAAAATTTTATACTCAATTACATTCCATCCACTGCGTAATGAAAAACAGCAGCACAAGAGTCCAATTTTCCCCAGATTTTTGTTTTCTTTTACATACACACCCTATGTCGCTGTGGAAAGGAAATGCAACTCACGAAAAAACATGAAATATTTGCAATATAAAGGCAGCGGATACGTAAAGGTATTTTGACTTTATTTCAACCCAATCCACAAATATTTTTATACGCCCCAAAGACACTCATTCAGCATCAACTTAAAGACGTACTTATTATCAACCCTTTAACTTCAAGGTGTTTTCAGAGTGTTAATTTTTTTTTAGCTCCATACAGCCTGCAAAAAGTCTAGAAGGTTGAATTTCCTATAAGTCGTTCCTAATAATCAATTTGCTTACCTTTTTCCAACGGTATAAAAAAAACACTTTCATCAAATAGATACTATTCTATTTGATGAAAGGGTTTTTTTGTTTTTTTTTTATTATGAGCTTTTTGTAGCGAGACTAAATGTTTGTAGGCTGAACGCAGTGAGGCTGACAATTTTAGTCGAGCCACAAAAAGTGTTTTTCTCGGAATAAAACATGCGATTTTTTTCCGCAAACGGTGTTAAAACGATATAATTAAGATAATATTTTTAAAAAGGATTAGATGTTAAAAAACGTAAAACTAGAGTCAAGGCAACACAAATTTGACAATTCAACAAAATAATTGTCAGAAACATTTGAAGTCACTTATCTACGCATTATAGGATTGTGCGTTTTTAGTTAGTACCCGAGTATTAAGCAATAAGTTGTTGTAGTAAAATTTATGAAATTTTTCTTACATATTACATTATGTCAGATTCGGAACCCAACTGTAACCCCGACGTTCTTGAAAGTGCCTTGAGCGTACAAAAAAGTTTACTTTTTTGTACGCTCACGGCCGGACAAAAAACTGAGGTTAAAAATGTCGTCATTTTTTGACGTTTGCGGAAAAAATTATATTCTGGATGAATATTTAAAAATTCTCAACTGAATAAGAGAATGATTTATCTTGTACAAAGCTTTAATTTCTTCAGTTATTACCTTCAACTGAAATAATATATATTTGTTGCTCCAAAAAGAGCATAGTAGTTAAAAATGTAACTCTTAATTGCTACTAGAAATATCACGGAATGTTTCTTTAATCTAATTGGCATTCTCACACCTTTAAAAGGAACGTAATCCTTGAGTGTTCAGCTTGTGTAAAAATTGAAATTATTTCCATCTCTTGTCCGAGTGACATTCTAATTATAAACTTTGAACGATTCAATTAATTATTTTCATACTGACATTCATTACGGTATTATATGAGCTAGGAAATGATAATTATCGTTACCAACAAATGACAAATATCCACAGAAGTTGGTGCTGAATTTTTTAAGAATTCAATAGAATCAATAGCGCTACACTCACTATGTAGTTACGTGTGCTAAACAAGCAATTTGAGCAATATAATTTCAAACACAGAACATATAAAGAAAATAATGCCCTAAAATTAATTGATATTTTATTTAAAAATCAAACTTTATTATGTTTCTGATTCCTGTTTTCATGATACTCTGAAGATATAGCTGCTGCTATACACGTGCATGAAGTGCTCAATGATAATCAGTAGAAATATATACTAATATAGGTAATACTAGTATATACTAATATATATATATATATATATATATATATATATACTAGTAATATATATATATATATATATATATATATATATATATATATATATATATATATATATATATATATATATATATATATATATATAACTAGTATAATAAGTACTTCAAAATAATCAGGTTATACATCGATAACTTGCATAATTATACAGTGTCAGTTTGATAGTCTAAATCAGGCTTTCCCAACCTTAATTTCGCCAAGCCTCCCCGAACTAAAAATAATATTGTCATGCCCCCCTTAGGTAAGTTTCAACAAAAATAAGGAACGCACATTAATTATATTATTCATTTTTTGGTTTTTTAAATAGGTTAAATACAGATGCAATCTATTTATTAAGGATGATGAACGAAAGAATACATTTGAATCATTAAGTACTTTTGCAAAAATCTAAATAACCGACATTTTGGGTTTTTTATTTTTCTCTCACACAAAACAAATCGGGTTTTCATGAATCTTGGGGAAAATGTTTGTTTTTATATCACAATTGCACTGTAATTGGCACATTGGATTTTTTGCAGAATCGTGATAAACCCTTTTTAAACCTACAAAGCCCACATCCTCCAACTTCCCGACCTCAAATCACCCGTAATTTATTTTTCCTGTTATTTTTATTATATTTTCTTCTATTTTAGATGGGTTTCATCCTGTAACTTTTTTTTTAATTATCTGTAGGTACTGGCCCACCATGCATCATTACTTGCTAGAATAGTTTTTTTTATCTTTCACTTTCTTTTATATTTTAAGTCATATTTTTATAATCAGATCATTTTTAAACAACTTTTAATTTGATGTAATTTTAAAACAAATAAATAAAATCTGTGCTAGCTAATGAGATACTTGAGCTTGCATGCTCTGTACCAGTTGGTCGATTCTGGGTTCAGTCGTTGCTAAAGCTATGGTTAAATCGCTATCGACGGTAAAGCGATTTCGCTGCTTAGTTTTTATTAAAACTAGAGCTGAAAAACCTGCCTCGCATTAATGAGTGGATGAAAATGAAATAAGTATTTTAAAATCAAAAAAAGCAACTTTCGGATTAACAACGAATCGTTCGATCCAAAAATAAAAAACAAGTAATCTTTCATGGTCGAATCAGCCTTCATTTCTAGAAATTCTTTCTGAAATTCTCCCCTAACGCCCCCCCTAACATTTCTCTACGCCTCCCTAGGGGGGCGTGCCCCCCTGGTTGGGAAGTCCTGGTCTAAATAATCTGACCGCGAGGTTTATTCTGTCAAACTGACACGATTTGTAATTAGGTATGCAGGAAGTTTGAGATGATTTTGAAGTACGTTTTGTATTTGATACGATTATTTGTTGAATAAATGAAGTAAAAATCTCTGAATCGAGTCATTTCTGAACAGTTAATGATAAACGCCAAGATTTGACGGTACTGTTAGTTTTCGATTGGTAGAGCTACTCTATGTATAATCAGGTATTATCGAAATTATACAAGGTAACTTAACTAAATTAATCATTCTGATTGGTTGAAAATTATACGAAAAAAATAATCAGTAGTAATACTATAAGTACTTCAAAATAATCAGGTTATACATCCATAACTTGTTGCATAATTACAAAGTGTGTCAGTTTGACAGTTTAAATAATCCGACCGCGAAGAGGGAGGATTATTCTGTCAAACTGACACGATTAATTTGTAATTTTGTAGGAAGTTGGAGATGTATAACCGTGTTTATTTTGAAGTACGCGTTGTATTTGATACGATTATTTGTTGAGTATATTAAGTAAAAATTTCGGAATCGACTCATTTCTGAACAGTTATTGATAAACGTCAAAATGTGACGGTCCTGTTAGTTTTCGATTGGTAGAGCTACTCTATGTATAATCAGGTATTATCGAAATTATACAAGGTAACTTAACTAAATTAATCATTCTGATTGGTTGAAAATTATACGAAAAAAATAATCAGTAGTAATACTATAAGTACTTCAAAATAATCAGGTTATATATCCATAACTTGTTGCATAATTACAAAGTGTGTCAGTTTGACAGTTTAAATAATCCGACCGCGAAGAGGGAGGATTATTCTGTCAATCTGACACGATTAATTTGTAATTTTGTAGGAAGTTGGAGATGTATAACCGTGTTTATTTTGAAGTACGCGTTGTATTTGATACGATTATTTGTTGAGTATATTAAGTAAAAACCTCGGAATCGGCTCATTTCTGAACAGTTATTGATAAACGTCAAAATGTGACGGTCCTGTTAGTTTTCGATTGGTAGAGCTACTCTATGTATAATCAGGTATTATCGAAATTATACAAGGTAACTTAACTAAATTAATCATTCTGATTGGTTGAAAATTATACGAACAAAATAATCATAATTATTCGTCTCAACCTTATTAACAGTTGTTCTACGGTAATCTACACTTTCCCAATGTATTTTTGCAGTCATTGGGCGAAAGTATAAATCACAATTCAAGAACTTTCAATAGTATAGACATGACACGGTAATAACTCCCAGTTAATGTGGCGGCAAACACACATTCAAATTATGTTACTTGTTTGCTTTTTAAATATGGCTTGTCCAATCACTTGGGAGAAATCTATCGATTATCTCTAATTACAAACGTATTACATCCGAATCATTATTGGCGTTTATGTATGACCAATAAGTGATGAATATTCAGCAGCTGATTTGATACACTTGAAGTTACATGTTGCATAGGAATTACTCTGGACAAATTACTAATACGTAATTTGCAGTAAGCTATATATAGTTTGGTATTTGTCACCAGCAATAGTTTGTTCTCTATTTGAATTTAAATATGTTGTTCACGTATCAGACTAAAACATCAAAATAATAGTCAATACTTTTCCTCATAAGATGATAAATCAGAAATTTTTTGACACAAAATCCCAAAATAATAAATGATAAGCTTTTGAGGTTATATTTACTCTGTTTATAATATATCGAATATCTGCCTGCAAGTAGTGAATATAGGAAGAAATTCAAACTTTGAATTGATGAAGGTAGTTTTTGATGAGAACCCTAACGACACAAGTACATCCCCTGTACATCCCAGGGACGTCCTTCATTTGCTACTAGGATATCCTTTGTCGGGACATGGTACCTACTAGGGACGTCCCGGGGACATCTACTTTCCACCGAAAAGGACACCCATGGGATGTCCTTCTGGTATGTCCCAGGGATATCCCGAAGATATATATGAGGTACATCCCCTGGACGTCCTGGCATTTCCATTTCCTTGATTCATATACATAATTTGAAGAATTTTATGGAAAATTTGGAGAAAAAAAAATTCAAAGATTCTCAACACAAAACAAATTTAATTCATAAAAGAATGTAACATTGTGTTAAAATATGATAATTACAGAAAACGACAAACAAAAACTCTATATATATATATATATATATATATATATATATATATATATATATATATATATATATATATATATATTTATGATAAATCAACAAAAGAATAGAAAAAAATTAAAAAAACTACGAACAAAAACTTATTCTAAATATAAATTCATATGATAAATAAATGAAAGAAACTTGATAAATTAATCAGTATAAAATTAAACATATATATTTTAGGGTGACGGTGCATTTGTTGCAGGCATTATTGCATCATCTTTTTCTCTGTGGCTTCTCTCCTTGGCCCTTAATGAATAAACTATAAACATAATATTCAGAATGGGTTAACCATATATTATTGCATCAATTATTTGATTCAAAAGAGTACATTCAATATTTTAATATTATACCAACATTAAATTCAATTTTTTCAATTGTTCAACTATACCTTATATAACTACACCTTATATCAACTGATAAAATCCTTCAAATGGACAATCACAAACAATAAGAATGCAGAATTCCGTTGATCTTCTAAGAAAACAAACTTGCGCATTAGGTATATTATGAGGTTAATTTACATTGTTGACAGAACACCAAATAATTTAAACAATGTTGCCAAAGTGAATAATTTTCTACTTGTGAAATACTCACTTCCCAGAAATGTATGAGATATATTTCATTTGTCTCCATAATTATTTTCCAGAAGAAAAACAATCACTTTCAACATTTCGACGAGTTTCGATGATTATTATATATGTGAGTGGATAATGAAAATTCCAGGGACATGAATGGGATATCCGATATCCTATGGATGTTCCAGATGGGATGTCCTCTGGACAAATTATGCGGGACATCCCTGGGATATCCCAATCATGTACTTGTACCGCGGTACATCAAAAGGACATACCTAGGACATCCCTGTGTTGTTAGGGAATCGTTAAAAAAAAATTTTTCGTTTGGATTTATTACCTGTTTCAATATAAGGTAGCTTGATCAGATATAAATAATAAACAATTCACATCAAAACCTAATGAATTCTCATTTCAATGATAGATTTTTGTACACCATTAGCCCTCAAATCTTGCTAAACATAACCAAATAATTCTGACAACCGGTATAGAAATTCATATAGGTAATGATAACTGCATTCAATGAAAAATAAGGTCTAAATAACTCATCTATCTTCAAAGTTTTTAAAATCGTATATTGTTTGTGCATGACCTTTATATAAATTATCAACAGGTCTTCGAATATTGTAATAGAAGTTTTTTAAAGAATTTATTTTTCTTTTTACTGAATATTTCTTCAACCGAAACGTTCAATTTTTAGTTGAATGAAAACACTACAAGAATCATACCTCTATTTCAGGTTCAAAGTGAATACCTAAGTAACAATATTTAAAGTAACAACTATTGACATATTGTCTGTTTAACAACTTCTTCGGGAGAATATATGACATAGGATCATTATTCAAATTCATATTGAGACATTTAGAACAAGGAATTTTATCTCTTCTTCTTCCGGTGCCGTCCCCGGTTTCGAGCGTAGGCGATCTCTCTACAACTATTCGTGTTGTGCGTGATACAGTGATACACGAATAGAACGGACCTACAGTTTTACGACGGTTCCGAACGTCTTTACAGGCAGAATACTTCTAGCTGGTTTGCCATCGTCTTTCGAGAGGTGACTACGTATAAATTCGATATATATATATATATATATATATATATATATATATATATATATAATATATATATATATTTTATATATATATATATATATATATATATATATATATATATATATATATATATAATATATATATATATATATATATATATATATATATATATATATATATATATATATATATATATATATATATATATATATATATATATATATATATATATATATATATATATATATATATATATATATATTATCTTAACTCTATTCAATTCAATGTATATGGTAAATCAGTAAAAACACATTTGAAACACTAATCAATAAAAATTCCTAAGTATTATATTCGTAATCTAAATCGGTATTGGATATTGGTGAAAGATCCGATATGGTCTACTAATCATTCTCAATAAAATATGGATTAATTATTATTAAAAATCCATATTTTCTAATAATCGGACGTGATCTAGTTCGCTTGAATGTAGGTTGAATTCTTCAGAGGTTCGGTACTTTTACTAGCAATACTCAATTATTTTGTGGCTGACCACATAAATTAGATATTTACTATTAGGCTGATCACGTGAATAGTTTTCCTGTATACACTAATTTCATCTGTGATTTGTATACAAAAAGTGTTTTATTTCGCACATTTCAAGTTGGAACCGTTTCATACTGATCTCTGAAAGACTATTCTTTCTTTACACTTAAATATGTTTGGTCTTCTAACACATGAACGAAAGAAGTATGTTTATTATATACACACAAAAAAAATTATATACAGACACAATCTCCATTTTTCATCAAGCTCTGAACTAGTAACTACTATTATTGAATTCAGAATTATAACAACAAGACTGAACTTTTGTTCACACTTTTACTCATCATAATTGACTAAATCTACTTTTTGAAATGTAATGCAACAAATTATTTGAATAGGTAGGCTACATCGAAGTTATAAAGAACAATACTAAATTTAAGTGATTCTATCATGAAAAATTATAAAAAAATTGATATAGTTTTCCAAAATAAGGTTATGTTTTATTCTATAATATTTTATATACATAAATAAATAAAAATAAATATATATATATATATATATATATATATATATATATATATATATATATATATATATATATATAGGTAATAGTTTTAGTTCAATTCTCATATACAAAATCAGTAACATTAACGAAAAAAACATTTGGTCGAAATCAATGAGTAATGAATGAATGAAAAAAACGATTAGTTTTAAAGCCAAAGAAAAAATTCTTGTTATGAAATTTCATAGTATCTGAAATCACAGATAGAGAAAAAACAAAAATTGTATATGTGAACATATTCAGTAGAAGAACTTATTTAGTAGATGCCAAACTCATTGAAAACGATTCTTTTCAATTATAAACAAAGTAATTACCTAGTTTCAAAAATAACGAGAGACTTTACGTCAAGTTTATTGAGTTCATATCATGAATTTTTGTCAGAATTAGTAGGAGAAATTTTCTAAATCCTCTAATTGTGATACCTAAGTAATATCAATTATCATTTTTCTCTTTTATACAAAAAACTTGTCAAAAATAATCAGTATATTTGATGGATGCAATCATACTCTAATTCATGTATGATTGAGATGAACGTCTTAAGGCTAGGGACTATTATTGATTATTCGTTTTTTTTTCTATGGCTCCCATTACCTATTCATTCCTACATGTTTTGCTTCATTAAAAGACATATGCCATTCACGAGAAGTCAGAAGTATGGAACACGTATCACATATTCATTTCGGTTTACGGCAGCATCAGGCATACCTCAGAGTTCTAATCTGGGCCCCCTTCTTTTTCTTCTCTTTGTAAATCATCTGCTGGATTGCATCATAATCTCATTACGCTGACGATCTGAAAATATATGGAGAAATCAACACTATTGAGGACTGCATGAGACTGCAGGAGGGACTGAATGATGTGTCTGAGTGGTGCGTTTAAAATCAGCTGAACCTAAATGTTGCTAAGTGTAATGTTGTGACATATACCAGGAGGAAAAATATTATTCACTTCGATTATAATGTTGAAAATAGCATTTTGGCAAGGGTATCTGAGATCGTGATCTTGGAATTTTGTTTGATCAACGTTTCACGTTTGTCCCTCATATAAATGCTACGCTCTCGGCTGCATTTAAAACCTATGGTTTCATTGTGCGCAATGCCAATCACATTCAGGATACGGGAACCATATTGCAGTTGTTCAATTCTTTAGTGAAGAGCAGATTAAATTTCGGTTGTATGATTTTTCATCCTATCTATAAAGTTCACAGGTATCATTTGGAGTTAGTGCAGCGGAGGTTCCTTAAATATCTGGTGTGGAGGGAGGATGGTGTTTACCCTTCAAGAGGTTTAGATGAGAATATTTTATTGAGCAGGTTTGTATTAAAATCGCTTGAAGTCACCAGAAAACTACTCTCTTTGAAATTGTTATATAATCTATTACACGGCTGTATTGACTGTCTCCCTCTTCTGGCTATGGTGGAATTTCTGGTGCCTAGGCGGTGCTCTAGATGTAATGAACTTTTCTTCTTGGCCACTCCAAGAACCAATTCTCTTCTACAGTCGCCTATTAGATACATGTGTTCATTATTCAATGAGGTTTATGATAGTTGTGATATGAACTTTGATACGTTTTCAGCCATAAATCGAGTTTTTTTGGAGTATCTGGATAGATAGATATAAGTGGAATTGAGTTCTTATCGTTTCTCAAGTATGAGCTAGGAAATTGTATTAATATCTATGTGTAATTTTTTTTTCTTTCTTTGTTCGCTATGTCATTTTATTTTTTTTAAAGTTACTTTATAGTAATTGTAATACTGATATTTTTGAAGCCGTTTCTGTTAATTTTTATTTGGTTAGCTATTTAAGAATGTTTCCTGTAACTGGGTTTTCTTTTTAGCTGTAGGAAATAAAGGCCTTATTATTATTATTTATTATTATTATATTCAAGACGTACTAGTTTTTCTTGTAAAAATACGCACATTGTGAAATCTCAGATTCCTACAAGGGAATTTCGGAACAAATTCAATTACCCACACGAAACGCAAACCATTTAGAATTAATCTCTGGCAATTGGTTCGCCATTAGCAATAGATCTCCTCATTAATTTCGAAATGGTATCAGGGACAAAATTTGCATTTTTGATAAAATTGCATTAGCCAGTATGCAAAGCAATCTATGAGTTATGACTTAATTTCATTTAAACATGAAATGAGTAAACTATCTGTGTTTACGACTTAACTAATGAAAATGTCAGTGTTTCTTAGCGCGGACAGGATTATTCATTGGAAATGTTATCTGTCAAAAATTTATAAGCTGTATCTTAATGATAAATGATACGATCAATACGAATAATCTCGGTTTCATAACGATTTATTGGTTGTTGAACTGTCTTCTTTAATACATTTATAATGTGTATATAGATTCTTACACAAACTAACAAAATAAATGTATATTTCTATTAAAATGATCATTTTTTTCATCTAATCAATGAATGATAACATTAAAAAATGAAACTGAATGATGTATGTACACTCATGGATATAATTTATGGAATAATTCAGTATTCGAGAAAATATTTAACGACTTAATACATAAGATAAACTACACCCAATATCTATTTTAATACCCATGTAAAGAGGAAATGTTTGTAAGTTTGGATGTGGGTGGTAAGTACTCGTCCGATTTTGGAAAATTTTTCACCAATATTTAGCAAGGATTTTCAGGGGGGACATAATATAAAATAGCTTTTTTTAAGAAAGCTACATTAACGCTAACAGATATTTATATACTTTCTATAGAAAAGTTGTAAATATTGAAAAAGTCTATAAAAAACTCAGCGATGACATACATGTATATGTTAATGTTAAGGCACAAATTTTGTATTTACCTTAACATATAGATATATGTCTCAATTTTTCATAGAACTTTTTGAGTTTTACAACTTTTCTAAGAAAGCAATGAAGTATCTCCTATCGTTAAACGCATTCCATCGAACGTTTTTTCATCTACTTTATCCTTAAAATTGGTCAGCACGACAAGCCTTTTTAATTCAACGAGTTCCTATGTCCACCCTCAAAGACCATTTCAAATAATAGTGAAAGAATTTTTGAAATTGGATGAATAGTTTCGGAGATAACATGACTGGGTTAGGTAGTGTAGATTTTACGATTGTGTTAAAACAAAAACAATATAAAATACGTTATGGTGTTCGCGAGGGGCACAAATGGAGAGGGGCAAGGCGTGTACGTCTTCGATATAGTTAGCCGCCCGATGCAGTCACGTGGTTCGGCGCGATATGCACCGCACGTGTCCAGAAATGTTGTAGGGCTGACAAATAGCTACAAGAATTGAATTCCACGCAGGCGCATCTCGTAATTAATAATGTAACCATTTTTCATAAATCTACTCAAATATAAAATCAATTTAATAAAATGAAATATTTAAATTTTTTTCAATTTTAATTTTTCGGTAAGAAATAATTTTTATTACTAATTTCTAAAAATATTGAGATTCGAAATAAGAACCAACTCGAATTCAGACAAGGAAAATTATTTGATAATTATAAACTCTTAAATTTAAATTCAAGGATGTTCCAACATCGAGACAGCCGCTCTTGTTTGTAATATAGTGGTGAATGATAAAAATTTGTCGTATCTCTTCGTATCAAAAACAGTGGAACTTTTTTGATTTAATTACATCTCATCAGTGCTGTACACTCGATGAAGACTTTCTTGTTTCTTATTCATAGTTACATGTGTCAGCTATTGGCGTCCGAAATTAAGATCGTAGCGCCGGAACGGCTAATATCGGTACTACTCCATGGGCCATTAACGGTTTGTTTACATTGTTTGGTAATGGTATTTACGTTCATTTCATTTTGAGTTTTCCAACGTTTAGCTTCATAATTTGTGTTTTTTTGGACTTCGTATTTTCCAGTGGTTCATTGTGTTTCGATTGAGGACAATATTATCTCTGTTCAACAGTAGCTAACCTACCGACATCAAGTTGAAATTTACACTGAGTTTTTATCATTGAACATGAAAATCAGTAATAAAATAAAGGAGAGGACGAATAAATTAATTGGTTAGAGGAACTATGTATACATCATGAAAAGGCTGTTAGAACACCTATTTATTTAAAAAGTAACAAAACTTTCAACAGTTTCACGAAAACATCTCTGACATGTATACTTTCATTACCAACTGAAGAGGTTTTGAGTATAATGGACAAAACTAAGTACTTACCAGCAAAACCGAAAGAAACAACATGAAATAAAAGAAGAATTAACATGAATACTCTGCTTGAATGGTTTGAACGTAATGAGTTATTATATTTTTTTAATTTTCCTGACGTATAACAGCTCTCTGAAAAGTACGGACTTCTGAGAGTCTGGTTTTTTTATAGAATCTCTGTTTGCCTGGTTATATAATTGAATATTTTAGTTTTTACCTAGCTATAGAGTCAAGTTTTATTTCATATTCCTGATGTTATGATAAACTGTTATTTTGGTTGTGCAAATGAACATTATTCATTATTATTATTTTAATAGTATCTCTGGTTTTTACATGAAAGAAAATATAATTATCTAGAATCTCTGGATGATGGTCCAGGTTCAGATTCCGATAAAAATGGAAGATTTTTCGTTGGAATAGCGTTGGACTTCAAAAAACCTACGTTTTCGGTTAGCTGAAAATTGCACATAATATATATAATTTTATATATAAAACTCCACAAACTTACTGCAGGGAAAATAATTATTCTCAGTAAACTGTGGTGAACAACTCTCTTATGTTCAGACACTTTTTTCAATCTTCAAGTTATGAATCCACATTCCACACCTTTCTTCTGTCCATCATTTCCTTGTTTTCCAACTTTGTTTGGAATACCACTTTGAATTGTCCAGATTTCGGAAAGCTATGTAGGCTATATTTGGGTTTTTTTTTTGCTCAAGATGAACAATAGGATACACAACAATAGTGATTCACTCTTCTGAACGTTTTTAAACGATCCCAAACAGAATTAAACACAATTAAAACACAACAACTAAAATACACGTAAATAGATGTAAACAAAGCAATCTATGGCCCATGCGTTAGTAATATTCGACAACGGTAGGGGGCGTATCGCTTATCTACGTTCGCCAATACTACGGTTTTTGAAAGAAGCAGCGCCATAGTTGAAAAATTTCAGGAAACATTACTCACCTTTAGTATCGCCAAATCATATGTTCCGAGAATCAAAATGTCAATTTAAATAAAATTATGTTTTCTCTGTCCATCGAACTGATCGAAGTAAACTCTTCAATTTTAAAGAAAATTTCCACTGAATTGTTTTCTTTCGTGTTATCATAATGTATCAAAATTATCGTCAGTGGATTTTACCAAATTTCAAGAGTTGAAGAATCTACGTCGACGGTGAAATTCTCGAAACCAGTAATTATTTCTTCCGATTGATTCATTTCAGAGCATCCCACCGTTTACGTAGCCTCATCTTCATCCAACAATGAACGGTAATGACACACTGCCAGATTTATGTGAGCACGAAATCCCGGCACGGCCTTTTTGATGTGTGGCCTCACAAATGTTGGCAAATTACAGTTATTGCCCTAGTACTCTTTGAATTTTTCTCGTGCGTACACTTTTTTCGTGCGTTCTCGTTTTTCAGAAACGCAGATTCGATTAAGTCTAGTTGAAATTTCAAATATTTATGATCAAATTTGAGTGTAGGGGAATTGTGCTTAAGATGACTTTCTGTTTTGAGGCTAGTATTTAAAAACTGAGAGGTGATTCACAATAAATTCAATATAACACATTAAAAACTCTACAAAAAATTGAAATTTATAAAAAACACTTATGAAGTCCATGTAGGTAAGATGACACACACACACACAGTCTAAGTTGAAATATCCAATTAGCGGACTATAATTCACATTTGTACAGCTTAGTTATTGATGCAATGCCAACACATAGGGTACGGCACCACTAATTACATAATTGGTAACATGCCCAGTGCTCTCCTCACTTCGATTTACTATATAAATCGTTGCAATAGAGACATGCAGCATTGGACTCATCATCTTCATCATCAGCGTCCTGCATAAAATCTTCTTCAGGTTCGGCATCAAAATCATCCTGAAGGATAACGCGCATCACCTGCTTTCGAGCTCTTAGGCTTTATTCTATTCGAATCTATTAGACAATCCTGCCATTTGTTAAAATTCATATGCCAATTTTCTGATATCAGACTATAAAAAAAAATTGAGTTTTTGAAAAAATTATCAATTTTTTTGATCTATTTTGAAACTTTATCATAAATTATACTAATAGTTGATGCGAAAATCTTTAAAAAAAATTTTTATTCTTTATAAACAATTTAAAATTAATAAAATTTCACAAACGATCGCGTGACTATGGTGGCCATGTTTGTAACGTCATAATGTTAAAGGACTTCCTCGATAATACAGTGTCAACGGCTAATACGTGTTGATTGAAATGGACCGAAAAACTCCGAAATGTAGTGCAAAAAATTATTCACATTAGCTAACTTTATTTGATCATGTGTGATTAAGGATTTATGAAGGCTAAGTCTGATGATATATCTGATGTAGCTAATACATCTTGTGGAACATTTAAAAACATTTTTTGGGGAGTTGTTTTTATAGTATTCGTATATAATGGTATGAAGCAAGCATGATAACTTCTCATACTTGACATTTTGGATATATTTATTAATATTTTGACGATAACAACAAGATTTAATCAATTGATATAAATAAGAAATGTCTACATTCAAATGTCGCCCTGATTTGAAATAATAGTTAAATTCACCTATTTCATACATGTATTGAGCTAATTTTATTATGAAAGTGCCTTTTGGTGGCTTTTATGATTTTTTTAAATCGCTGTCACTTTAGTGTAGGTGTTTCATGTTTTTTCGCGGGTTCTAAGGTTTTGCTAGCTTCTATAATAATAAAATATATAATATATATATATATATATATATATATTATATATATACATATATATATATATAATATTTATATATATATATATATATATATATATATATATATATATATATATATATATATATATATATATATATATTATATATATATATATATATATATATATATATATATATATATATATATATATATATATATATATATATATATATATATATATATATATATATATATATATATATATATATATATATATATATATATATATATATATATATATATATATATATATATATATATATATATATATATATATATATATATATATATATATATATATATATATATATATATATATATATATATATATATATATATTATTGAAATCTTTTTTCTCAAGCCAGAAATGTATATGTCATGATTTTAGAAATTATCTTGGGAATGTGGCATAGCTAAAATGGAGATTTATTTGTCTTTGCTATTTAATCATTAATTCCTTTATTCCAACGTTTCGGCTTTACAAAGCCTTTTTCAAGGGCTAGTTTCAATTATCTTCGGAAACAACGAAATAAATGATTGAATAGCAAAGACAAATAAATCTCCATTCAAGCTAAGCCACATTCCCAAAAAAATTTCTAAAATTATCATATATATACATATATATATATATATATATATTTTATATATATATATATATATATATATATATATATATATATATATATATATTTATATTATATATAAAATTCCAAATAATCACTAAATATTAAGTGCTACATAGAAGGTCACATTTAACAAGCATCATAAAATTATGATTCCCAAAACATTGTTTTCAACAATTCCTTCTGATGGTGATTTACGATACACTGTGCCCTCTACATCCTCTACATGCAAAGTTCAAATCGAGCATGACCGAAATTTTTAAAACCTGTAATTAAATTTCTCATATCTCCATCTGAAAAATGAGACTTCCCCGATTCTTCAAGCTTTCTTATCCGCTGTTTCAAGTTTGGACCTTCAAAAAGCACGTCTTGTTATCTCCCGATAGTGTTTATCTTATGAATTTCTTAAATATCTGTAGTCCCATACCCAGTGTAGTTCCGCATCAACGCGGTCGAAATGCAAAAGAAAGAATGAGAGATGATGAAATTTTGAGATTCATGTATGTTCCGCAGGTCTCAACCCTGTGACCTTGAGCCTACCAAATTGATCAATTATCAATTATCTATTTTGAATAAATATATATATATATATCTAAAACAATAGGTCAAAAAAGCTACTCCTATTTGGCACCGAGATTATTCAATCATCTACCACAAAGAATAATCGATGAAACTTCTTTGAAGAGCTTTAAAATCCAACTCTCCAAATTTGTGAAAGAGACGGACAGAGCAGGAATACGCAGAATGATAGAGGGTTGAATCCTTGATAGTGAAGTGCAATAAAAATTTAAAAATAAAAAATAAAAAAAAAAAAAAAAAAAAAAAAAAAATCTTCAATGTTTTAACTAATTTCCAGCCGTATGTCTTCAGGTGAAATTACTTTATACTTTAACTAAGTTATAATATTGTTGTGCAATAACCTTCTCTCATTTTTGTGCTTTTGTTCTAACTTTGCAATTCTGCACTGCATATTTTACACTCACGTACTTTGTCATATTTCAGTGTTATATACTATTGTTCTGTGTTTTTGAGCTGTTGTGATGTTCAATGATATTATATTATGTTTATGTTTTTGTTTTGTTAAAATTGAATGCTTATCACGCACAAGCTGTGTCAACAGCTTCAGTGATTTATTCTGTTTATTCCATAGGTTTTTAAAACATGTAGTCAATTATTGTAAATCATGTAGTCAATTTACTGTAAATCATAACTGAATAAACGTATTTATTATTTATTTATTTATATATATATATATATATATATAAATATATATATATATATATTTATATATATATATATATGAATATATACAGAGTGGCCCACCTCATTCGCCTCGGTGTTTCTATGAGAAATAGAAACAGTGTGGAAAAAAAATTTTGCACAGTCATATTGAGTTATTCTTATAAATTAAAAAATACAGACCATAATTAAACAATTGTTTACACCCTGTAATATGTAACGAGCTGCTCGTTACTGAATTCACTGATTAGCTGAAAGGTTAAAGTTAACTTCTACATAAAAGTTTTATTTCAATATTGTACAGAGTGGTGAAAAAAATCGGATCAAATTTTGGCCACATCTTTTATGGAATAACTTCTTAAAGTTAAATGGAACATTCTGTATATGATGACATATTCTGACGCAGAATTAATTTTCCTTTAAAACTATATCCGGGTTTTCTATACCTATCTCTTATGATTTTTATGCAAAAGACGTTTTTATATTCTACTTATGAGTAATTTCTTTATTTTAAAAATGGAACATCTGCTCACCTCTACAGCCACTCTAAATGTGCTGTTAGTTTGATAAAATAATTTATGTCATAAAAAGCAAAGATGTGATGAACATACAGTGACAGATTTCTACTGCTCACGCTTTTTTTTAATATGTGAAATTTCGGAATATAAATTACATAAATGATTACCATCTATGAAATTTCTATATTTTATATGTCTTTCAAAAAAGTTCAAGAATCAATGTTCTGAAAACTTTTGAGAAATTTCCATATCACTTCTCTGTATACTTAGCTTAAATTGAAAAAATAATAATATTCAATTGGCACGAGGATGCATCTAGTAGAAAAGCTCACTATCTTTGTTGAATATAATAAAGTAAGTAAAACCTAATAAAATAAAGGTGTAATGTTGTGAAGATTAGTTTTCATCGATTCTCCTTAACGGCATTCATTTCCTTTTTGGAATGTTCGTAATACCATCCCTCCTATATTATGCTTCTAGTTCGCATTACAGAACAAATTACCTGTCGAATAATTTTAACACCATCAAGTAATAACCGTATCCGATTATATGAATACACACAAGAAATGCCGTTTGATTTCACTATCAACATCAGCAATAAATAGAATTTGATTGCTGAGAATGAATTCAACATGACGTTAATGTTTCCCTAGTCTGCGAGATTATACGAGTATTCAAACCATGGTATTTCTTCTATACAGGAAAATTGTTGAAAATATTTAAGTCGAAAAGCACTTAAACAGACTCTTAGATTTTTATTGAGAAATTAACTGAAGTGTTACAGTTTTAATATTAAAAAAATTCTATCGCAGCGAGCTGCATCAGAAAAGCATGTTTTCATAACGTATCCAGTTTTAAAAATCTATTTATTCAATTATGATTCTCGTTCCAAACCCGAAAAAAAATTGCGCCTATCGTGTAAACAATATTTATACCCCGCAACCAATTCGTATCAAAATCAATCGCATCCAAGATATCATAAGAAACTACGTACTTACAACCTTTCAACCCGATTGCTACAAAATTGCGTCCTTTATAAAGTAAACAAGATTTATTTCCTCTTCCGGGGTGTCAACTACCCAATCAATTCATATCGAAATGAATACCATTCAAGGTATCACACGAAACTACTTTCTATAGCCAGTAACGTTGACATTACTGAATTTAAGACAGTTTCTTTGAATAAAATACACGGAATAATATCTGGGTTGAAGAGTAAAGCCACAGGAGATGATGTGTTAACTGTGAAACTATTAAAGGATATCTTTGATGTCGTTGAGTATCCCTTATTCAACCTCATCAATACGTGTTTGCATACTGGTGTCATGCCGAGTAAACTTAAATGTAGTACTATTATTCCTGTTCCAAAAAGTGCTAATCCCAGGAAGCCGGAGGACTTAAGACCAATTAATCTTCTCCCTATTGTTAATAAAATAATTGAAATCATAGTTCATGAACAGCTGAGTGGGCATCTCTCTGTGAATGATTTATTGTTCGTCAACCAATCTGGTTTCCGGCGACATCATTCCTGTGAGATGGCCTGTCAGCTAGTTTGTAGTAATTGGAAGAGAGAGATTGATGAGGGAAATATTGTAATTAGTGTATTTGTGGACTTAAAAAGAGCTTTTGAAACTGTTGATAGGGATAAGTTAGTAAGTAAATGCGAAAAATATGGTATAAAGGGAAATGTTCTTGCTTGGATTAGAAATTACTTGACAAATAGGTATCAGAAAACTAAAATCAAGGGTAAATGCTCAGAGGAGCTTCCGACTAAATATGGGGTTCCACAGGGTAGTGTTTTGGGACCACTATTGTTTTTACTATATATTAATGATCTGTATCAATACTTGCAGGATTCTTTCGTCAGTCTCTTCGCAGATGATACTTTGATTTATATAGGTATCTGGTAAAGATTATCTAGATCTAATTAACATTATGAACAACGAATTAGATATTTTGAATGAGTGGTTGATGGGGAATAAATTGAAATTAAATTCACAAAAAACAAAATGCATGATACTGGGTAGCAAACAAAATTGTTCTAATTTCAGACAGGGTAACTGGGTCATTAAAATTGATAATAGTATAATTGAATACGTTATTGAAATAAAATATTTAGTAGTTATATTTGATCCTCAGCTCAGATTACAGAAACATATTGATTTTTTGTGTAAGAAAATAGGAAAAAAAGTAGGATATTTGTCGAGAGTCATTAAGAATCTTTCACTGTGGTGCAGAAAATTAGTGTACAATGCTACTATCTATCCACATTTCAACTACTGTCTATCTCTTTTGATGTCTTGTTCCAATGAAGATATCTGTAGACTACAGGTTCTTCAGAATAAGCAATGAAAATATTATTGCGATGTAACAGATATACCTCAATTGACAGTATGTTGAAGTCATTAAATTTTTTAAATATATCACAGCTTATACGTGTGGCGGGTTTACTGTTGATTTATAAAATTGCCAAAAATCAAGCTCCATTATATTATATATATAAATTATATTATAAACATAAAGTCAAGGTTAAGAAAAATGTATTTTTTACGTTAGAATTTATTTTCTGTTTCAGTTAATATTTGTACTTGTCTTTTTTCGAAGATTTGTAATGTAATTTAAATCTATTTGTTATGCAATAGCTTATTCTGCTAAATAAAGTTGTATTATTATTATTATTATTACCTACCTACATACTTTCGACCCTATAGTCCCAAAATTGCGCATATCGTGTAAATAAGATTTATTGTATCCCCAACCAATTCGTACCAAAACCAATAATAATAATAATAATAATAATAATAATAATAATAATAATAATAATAATAATAATAATAATAATAATAATAATAATAATAATAATAATAATAATAATAATAATAAATTTTATTCGTACGTTGGCTAAAATAAGCATGTACACGTCATAATAATGTATAAATAAAATTTTAGAATACACATATAAATAAACACATACTAACATATCCACAACATAAGTTACAAATACCAGCACAAAACTATGTGGAACAAAACTCTTCAAATGAATAAAACGCACGACCTAGCAGAAAACGCTTCAGCTCTTTTTTGAACTTTACAGTACTACTTATGCTAGTAATAAATGATGGCAATTTATTATACACAGTAACAGACACATATCTGGGACTCTTTTCATACAACGCACTCTTATGCTTAGGAAAAAGTAATTTCGAATCATTTCTAGTATTATATGAAGCACCCAGTCTCGCAAAAGAGGCAAAATTCTGTCTAGCATACATCGCTGCTTTGAGGACGAATATCGAGGGCAGAGTGAGTATACCATGGCCAACGAAATACCTCCTACACGACTCAGTAGGATGTAGGCCAAACAACAGCCGAATAACTCTCTTCTATATATGTACCAAAACCAATCCCATCCAATATATTATACGGAAATATCTACTCACAAACTTTCAATCGTTTTGCTCCAAAATTACGCCCTTTATCATGTAAACAAGACCAATTTCTTCCTCCAGGGGTTCAACCCCCAACCAATTAAAACCAATCCCATCCAAGATATCTTTCCTAAATACCTACTCACAGACTTTCAACCCTATTACTCCAAAATTGAGAACTTTATCGTGTAAACAAGATTTATTTCTTCCCCCGGGGGGTCAACCCCCCAACCAATTCGAACCAAAACCAAACACTTTCAAGATATCATACAAAACTACCTAGATACAAACTTTCAACCTTATTGCTAGACAATTATGCCTTCCATCGTGTAAACAAGATTTATTTTCCCTCCAGGGGGGTGAACCTCCCAAACTTCGAACCAATCCCGTCCAAGATATCATACAAAACTACTTATTTACAAACTTGCAACCCTATTGCTTCAAAATTGCGCCTTAACGATAAAATACATAAGCACATACATACATATGCACATATATATATATATATATATATATATATATATATATATATATATATATATATATATATATATATATATATATATATGTGCATATATATATATATATATGACATGAGACATGAGACTAGGTCAGGAGGAGGAAAAATAATAGAACCCAGAGCGGAAAAGACAAATGGCCAAAGAAATATGGTTTACCTGGCCCCTAGAATCTATAATTCTCTTCCCGCTAATATTAAAGAGTCAAAAACTTATGCCTCTTTAAAAAAAAACTAAAGTCATACATTCAGAGTGAAAACTCTAAAGAGTTTTATGACATTATAAATCCTTCAGCATACAATTTTGCATGCTCATAGAAAAAGAAAACATATATGAAGTCATTAAATTATGCCATCGGAAGGAATTTTTGATGATGTTAGAACCTACCGAATATCGACATTTCTACCCAATTTGTGAAATAATAATCCCGATTGTGACATTTTACTCATTTTTGACATACACGCCCTTTTTTTGTGATAAACTATGACTTTGTGATTATTTTGAAGTTATTTTTCGGTTTTTTATGTATTTCTTTGAAGCAAAGGTCGCGTTGTGATATCTATATTCGTTATAACACAGGTGGCTCTACTTTTGAGTAGGGCTACCTCTTTCAATTTATGTTTGTTTGGAAATCTATTTTGAATTGATTAATTTGTAATTTGTAAACCATTAATAAATAAACATTATTATTATTATTATTATTATTATGTATATATATAGATATATATAAATATATATATATATATATATATATATATATATATATATATATATATTGTTGGGATTTTTCTTGAAAACAAAACGATCCGTAGTGAGACTCTTGATAAAGGCTCCAAAAATAGAACCGAAACGTCGAGAAAATTAAATCAAACTTTATTAGTCATTTAGTGTCTGTTATACCACGAAAAATCCCAACAATCTATAATATACAGATACAAAACCAATCCAAATGAATATATATATATATATATATATATATATATATATATATATATATATATATATATATATATATATATAAAATTGAGTTTTTGGTGCCAAGCATCATAAAAAGTTATGAATGAAAAACTATTTTGGTCCTAGGTCCAACTTTGCTAATCGCACCCATTTAAGGTTTTCAAATTGAAAACCTACTAAAAAGCGTTACTGAATCAAATATGTGCTTGATTTAATAAATATAGTCTTTTGATAATGTCAATTAAGTGCTCGCTTAATAATTGGTGGAATATTGTTCAAAATTATTAATCAACTAAAGTAAAACACTTGACTTGATTCCACTAAAATTAGTATATTTACGCGAATTAAATGTTTGGTGCTATTAACCCATTATCAAGACTTTTCTAGCTGTTTTGAAAATGCAGCAATCTATTTATATTACTGCTTTAGTGTATGAGGATAACCTAAGCTAAGGTCTGTTTGCTCATTAGTCATGTGGCTGTAGTTGGCCGACGTAATCTCTAATGCTTCTGAAAGGTCTATCCTCTTTCCTCTGTTCAGTAGATGCAATACGGCTGGATTATCTAAATCTATAAAATTGTTGTTTTTTATGCAATATTTTCATTAAATATTCAATTGAAAATTCTTTAGAACTATATCTTAAACTTCTAAAAATACCACGTTATTAAAAGTTAGTTGATGTAATAAACATCTTTAGGTCTATATCAACTACAGAATTATTGAATATAATAGCTGAGAAACTACAAATTAATAATGATTTGTCAATAGCACAAAAACAAATTATTATGTCATTAATTAATTTGTGTTAAGACAAAGCTATTTCAAATTTAATAATACTGATTATCAACTGATGAATTGTTCAACTATGGGATCACCTTAATCTTCACTATTGAGTGAAATTTTTATGTCCCACTTACAAACCAGTATATTTTTTTCAACTAATAATATTATAGAAATCTATTTTTGTCGAAACGATATGTTGATGATGATTTTTATATTTAAACGGACACCGATAGAAAATTAGATTTATTTTTAACATTTATTAACTCAAACAATAAAATTCACTATAGAAATGGAAAATGACCATCATTTATTGGATTTTTTGGACCTACAGATAACAAATGTAAAATGTTCATTCAGATTTGACGTTTATAGAAAACCTACGCCTACTTATACGATAATACATAAAAATAAAATAAAATTGAATGCCTTCCATCCATTTATATATAGATTGTTATCGTTAACGTTATTCAGATAAAAATTTGAAAAAGAAAGCAATAAGGTGGGTTTCAACAAGCCATAATTGATAAACTAATAACCAAAAATCAACAAAAATTGCTGATAAAGTATGTGTATTCGAATAATAAGATTGTAGATGATCAAAAATTATTTTCAATCAATTTTGTCTGTCCCCAAAATTATGCAGTAGGTTGAATAAATACAATATAAGAAATATGAGTAGGAATAAAAGAAATTTGGGTTCCATATTGGTCAATAATAAGGACATAGAAACAGTATTTTAAATATCTGGTAGATATAAATTGAAATATATTGATTTTGATGCTGATTATTTTGATCATATAGGTAGAAATATCGATTCAATATTGCATAAAAGATAAATTTAGACAATCCAGAGATTTACTGGACAAAAGAAAGAATCTAACGTTTTAAAAGCTTTAGACTAGAGGATACCTACGTCGTTCAGCTCCAGGAACTTACCCATCACTGATGACCAAATAGACCTTAGGATATGCCCACTCATTATACTGTAATAAAAATAGTGGACTTGTGTACTTGGGTACGCTGGCTAGTATTTGGGAGATCCCGTGTTCGAGCCCCGAGGTCAACTAGTCTGCTTTAAGTTTTTTCAGTGGTTTGCTCATGGCGCTCAGAAAGTCACTGCTTGCATACTTACAAGGCAAATGCTGGGCAAGTCTTTTCGTCTTTAAACCATACCTACTATTCATACCTTCCATAAATATCTTGTCCCACCCATCCTCAAGTACTTGTACATACAAGTGTATCCTCTGATCTAGCTGAAGAAGTTCATCCCCATAACTCATAGCCCGTCTCCCCGACGCATACTTCAGGGACGAATGAAACAAGTGTTTCATTTTCAAATCAGTTAGAAAACTCCTGATAATGGGATACTGGCCCGAAACATAATACTTAGAATTAACGACAACAAAATATTACTGAATTTTTCAATGCCAACCAAGCGAATATATCCTCTCAAAAAAAATTCAAAAAATTTATTGGCAACAAATAAAATTCAATTATTTAGAAAAAGTATACGCTACATTCAAATTGGTACTACTAGGATGATATTCATATATATCTTTAAATTCTTGATGAATATTATATTTGGTAAGCTCAATCTGAAGATGAAATATGCAGTAATGTAAAATAAAGAGCAGCTTTTCTCCAAAAATCAATGAATCTTAATATTGAAATAACTTTGTTAATCACATAATGCCGAATATTTTTGTTTTAAAGATAAGCACCATATTTCTTGAACAAAAAACCTCTGCTGGTTTTATTTGATCTCGTTGATATATGATATATATTTCTTCTATGATTGGAAAAAATTCTTTGACTATCTATCGAAATTTTTGAACTATCACAAAATACTATTGGTATATCACTTATGCTTTTGTGTAAATTTTAAACAATTTGATTCATTTATTAAGAAATCATCTCAGTTTACTTAAGCGACACTGATGAAGTCAAATGATTCTAGAAGTATATATCCTTCTTGGACTGTGGTGTTAACTCTCTTCGAAATTTCTTCAATGAGTATCGAAAAGTCAAAAATATCCACTCAAATTATTTTGGATTTGTTCCTAGTAATACATTTTACCATAAGATTCTTCATTAGGTATCTCTATTCAATTCATTCAGGGTATCTCATTTTGTGTGTTAGAGAACCTTCAAAGGATTATTCATTATCTCCCAGGTAGTCTACCCCAAGAGAGTTAAACAACTTTAAATATACGTCTGATGAACTAATTTCAAAGCACCGAAACACGCATAACATCAAGTTTTTGCTCACTAAGATTAGTGCAGAGTGTTTAACTCAAAAAGAAGACACGCAATGTACTCATGTTTACCTTTGGCTACTGTTTTACTTAGAAGTAAATACCAAATAACAAGTCATTGAGAATATGGTAATTGTAGGTAATTTAATGAAGTCTATACGGCTTAGATTTATATGGAAGGTTCGACGCGCAATTGAATAATGAATTGAAACATGTTTTAAGTGCAAATGATACGTTTGTTTCTGATATTAAATATCATATATCGTTTCAATAACTTCATTTATAATTATGGGTAGTATTTCATTTTTGTTCCACAGAAAATTGAATTCAGATTACTGTGTCATTATAATATTATTAAATTACTAGGAATGGTACAATCATAAATTGATCGAGTAAAATGATGGCAGTTATCACATGGCCCTCCGAGGAAGATGACAATAAGACCAACACATCTGTCTTCATTTATACTATAAAGGTAAACGATATAAACTAGGAGATCAGTCCAGCTCGAAAACAACAGATGGCTGTTTCTATTTTATTAGATTTCGTCAGTGTTGCTCACTCGGGCAGTAATGATCTGTCCGAGCCGGACCTGTATTAATCTTCATGATAGCCCAACGCACAATCCAGGTAACATTGCTATTAGAATATTTGATCGAAATTTCCTTTCAATGATTTTTACTTTGAGATGTCTCACGCTCATCAGTGCGGGATGCACTCTGATTGGGCGTTACATGGCGACCACTGAGAAGTGGTTTCCATGCTGATGGGAGTCTGTGACTGTCATCTCTGGTGTTCAAACAATTTGGACGTTTTTCTATTTCTACAGCTTCACGGAAAATTCGGGATTTGAAAGATCGGACGGGAGCAATAGTTCTTGTATTGGGGAAATCGATAATGTGGCCTGTTTGGGTGTGATGTTGGGAAAGGGCGTTGGAGATATCTGAGTGTCTTACTGAAAGTGAATGTTCATTGGCACGGACCTGAATTCGTCGGTTTGTTTGTCCTATATAAGCACGAGGACAATTGGAACAGGGAATCTCATAAACACCGTGATTTTCGTTAGGAATTTTATCTTGACGGATCTGACCAGATGGGAGAGTTTTTGTTGAGTGGTGAATATTGTTTTGATGTTCGTGTTTTTGAGAGATCTTGCGATCTTATCTGTTACTCCTTTGATGTAAGGAAGAAATAATTTAGGTGTAGATTCTTGTTCAATGGGATTGGAAGGAGGTAGAGGTGGGGTGATGTTTGTATGTTTGCGTATGTTCTTGTTGATTTGATATGTGTTGTAACCGTTCTGTAATAATATATGTTTTAGAGTATTGAGTTCTGATTCACGGTGTTCGTCGTCAGATAGTCGAATGGAGCGGTGGATTAGGGTATTAAGGTTTTTAAGGTTTTCGCTCCTCCACAGCTGCCTCTAATTGAGTTAGAAATTTGGTACGTTCATATATATTTATTGTATTTCCACATTTATCCTCAGGTTGAATATCGAAAGTTGTGAGGATTTTCGAGCTTATGCATAACTACAGTCGCCCCAAATTCAGGTAGGAGACTTCGAATATAAACGTTAATTTGGTTAATGTAAGGAAGGTAGTATTCGGAGGTTATTCGTTTTTTCATATTAATTTACGAGGTTAAGAATTTATATGTAAAAAAAATATCTATATGTGTGTGAAATACGATCCCAGTGACGGAGCTCTGTTGATCATACTTTCTCAGTAATTTTTTTATTGACTATATATTCTAAAGAAAGCAGCACTTGAAAAATCAGGAAAGTCTATGAAAAAACCCTTCAATTATTACGCTATGTTAAACAATCAAATCATGAAAAATATACTTATGGACCATGGTCAATTCCACACATTAAATAAATTGAACAAGGAAAATTCTCTAATAATTTAATAATTATCAAGCGGTGAATTGTTGGTTCCAAATATCTTTGGTGGGAGGGCGCTCTGAGTTGTTATCCAGACAGTGTTACCAACCACGATTTGTATTGGGGAACATTAGAAATTTGTTATTTCACTCCGAGTCAAATAACCTGCACTGATGAGATCTAATAAGATCGAAACAGCTATATGCAGATTTCGAGTCGGGCTGACAATTTCTATAATTCAGCGTTGGATTTTGAATACAGATTTTGCGTTGCAGATTGCGGAATACGGATAACCAGCTCCCTTGGAAAGTTGTTCGATGATTTTTAAATTATTAAAGAATTTTCCTTGTTCACTTTATGTAATATATGTTCAACAGCCTATGTATACTGACATAAATTGAAAAGTTGAAATTATTTGCACACAATTTCGATATACTCAAATGTTCACTGGATTCTTCAAATATTCTGAACAATAATAAACTGATATATTGATGTAAGTAATAGATTGAAAAATTTGTTGGATTTACTATTAATATTTTATAAATTTATGTTTTCTCAAAGTTATATTGTTTTAGATATATATTTCAAAATATACTATATTATCCAACGGACAAAAACTGATGTATTAGAATAAAAAATAAATAAATATTATTAGAGAAGCACATGTTTGATTTCAACGGTTATTATATTTGACTCTATGACGCGTCGTTTCACCACACGGTGGCTTCTTTGGATAGAATAAATACTGAAATGTTGGCAACTCAGTTTTACATAAAATTTTTAATACCTAGGGAAAAACCCGTACAACAAGAAACTGAATAAAGGTGGAGGGTAGGTAATCCTTCCAGGAAACTTGCTCAAGCTACATCAGGTATTAAAATTAGGGAGTGGAGAATGATATAAGTCAATTTGTCCGTTCAGTAGTAGATCAGAATTATTATACCTGTTGATTTCTAGGGCTTCCCAGAAGTTTGATTTCAATCATCTATTACCTCTATGTAAAATATATAGAAGTCTATTAAATGAATGATTCTCATCTAGCATATGATTGGAATAATTAGAATCTCTCTTACTGTTTACGAAGACATGTGTTTTTCTGATTATATTTTTATGGGTTGTTACCAAGTAACGGTCAAAATTCAAAAATTAATGTATTAATTATTTTATTTTTCACTTGTATATTATTTGTTGATTTTACCTTAGATACGGTTGCTATAAATAAACTCATTATGCCCTAGGGTGTTATGAGAGGGCATCATGGATCATAACGCCCGCTAATTGTACGAGGAGAAATGATGCAACTTCCATTGATTGAATACTTCATAATCCTTGTCGTATACGACTCTGGATTTTTCCGGCAATGAATTATTCGCAGCTTTGGCTGCGAACTCATCTCCATTTCATTCATCTCCATTATTTCTATAAATCTACACAAAGAAATCAGCAATGACATTCACTGAATATGATGACAAAAATATTCACAAACGTCAAAATATCAACAAATGACATGCCTACTATGAGAAGGAAAATGGAAAGTATAGGAGCAATGAACCGATTTTAAAATTGATTTTTCATTATAATAAATAATTTTTTCGTGAAAAATAAAATCTTGTATGCACCTCGTGCGTCACTAGATCCTAACGCCTTTCGGGCGTTAGGATCTATATAACGCACTTGGTAAATAAACAACTATTGTGTTTATCTGGAATACCACCACCTACTTATTACCCACTACTATCTTCATTTCTTGAAATCCGTTAAATCCGTTAAATTACATGTGACAATTACTTAATTGATTTCCTCCAGATAATCAGTACCATATCTAAATACAAATAATCTTTCTTCTTGCTTAAAAAAAAAACTACTTCTGACCTAAAAAGTACTTCTTACTCAACATATTCAAACCTTGTGAACAGTTCCTTATTTGCTAATTGTGCACATTTCTATAATCAAGCTCATATAAGGACAGCTGGCAATAAAAATCGATTGTTCAAAGTATATCGTTAGAACATTCATTTTCGAACTAGCAATCCGGTTAATATCCAACATTAAGCGAAGCAAACAAATTATAATTGGTTATGACCTATAGTTAACGACTGACTGTTAAACTGGAGCGTATATAGCGTAATTTAATTGAGGTTGTTACATTAATCAAATGTGCGTAATATTGATAAATTAATACCGATATTCCTCCACTTTTAGAATTGTCACTTTAATTGAATCAATTTATTGTATGACCGTTGACAGGAGATAAATAACGCGACTTGAAGTCGTTATATATGTTTGGAACAGGAATCAAGAATGGTGACAAATGGTAATTTAATTCACATAAGATATAACACTTTGTTAATAGCTACTTGTTTAATAATTTCAGTAGCAATTTTCATTATATACCGAAGATTTGGCTAGGTTAAGTTTTCAACAACTGAACATATTTAAAGTAGATATATTATACTGTTATTTATGAAAAGTTTGCACATTCGTTGTATTTGTATATATATATATATATATATATATATATATATATATATATATATATATATATATATATATATATATATATATATATATATATATATATATATATATATATATATATATATATATACCTATATATAATAATAATAATAAAAAGGGCCAACTAGTGTATACACAAACAATATGTTAATCATGTATATATTTCTGATATCCATTTATATCCTTCCTCAGGGCTCTACAATGTAAATGTAAAATATTAAAAACATAGTGTGAAACACACACTAACACAATAATAAAAACTTACAATTAACGAGGTTATATGTAAATATAACCATCATATGAAATGCAGTGTAAAGTTAAAAATTGCAAATACTAGTACTGAACAATTTGACAATATTAATGCCATTGCTCAAAATTCTAAAAAACTTCAAAGCAAACGAAAACATAACCTCATTAAGGACAAGCAAAACCAACAGAGACAAAATGAAAAATGTCAAACAAATAATCCGCCAAAATCCACAGAATGCCACAACAGATAAACAAGAGGGTAAACGAGAATTTTAACCAACCACCACAAAGATATAATGACCCAAAAATCAACAACAACAATCTGAAGCAACGACAAAAACTACACCAGGGAAATATGTTAAAACACATTCAACGAAAACACTACGAATGGCAACCTATATTTTTTGTCGCCTTTTCGGTTTCTACATAGAAATAAAAGATACTTTGTATGGATCCTCATTTCGAAAATATTTACGGTTTTCGAGATTTTTTGCATTTTTGATTTTTTTTTCAATTTTGGTCACTCAGAATATTTGAAATTATAAAGTTGTGCCAAGTCCAATTGAAATTTATTTTTGGTCAAATATTCTACATTGGTAACTCTCTCAAACGATATATCTGAAATCAACCTGCGATATACAGGGTATGAAAAATCGCTTGCCACATATTGTGAATAAAAATGTACAGAATCTTCCTTATTTCAAATGGAACACCCTGTATATTATAGATCCAGAAGAAGCGTTAAGAAAAGCTCTACAAATGTCATGAAGTATTCCCTATGGTTAAGTCTACTAGTTTTCCTTAAAACAGCGAAAATGGCAAATATTCAAATTTCTTCGCTTTAATCTCAATGAACGACTTTTTTCATGAATAACCTGTTGGTAGATAAGCAAGTTGTGAATTACACCACAAAATATACCTGGTATATTTAAAATGATTTCAATAATCTCAAAATTTGAGCCACATTCTTTCGATCTAAATCAACCTTTCAGCGAATAAAATATTCATTGGAAATCGGGTAGTCTGGCAAATGACAGATCAAAATATTTGCCTTCAAATAAGTATTGAAATCTTTAGTGATTCGTTAGGTAGAACTTTCGATATGATTTCATCAGAAAGTTGTTAAATTATATCGAAAGTTCAACTTACCGAATCACTAAAGATTTCAATACTTATTTGAAGGCAAATATTTTGATCTGCCATTTGCCAGACTACCCGATTTCCAATAAATATTTTATTCGCTGAAAGGGTGTTTTGAATCGAAAGAATATGGCTCAAATTTGGAGATTATTGAAATTATTTTGAATATACAATGAATATTTTGTGGTTTAATTCACAACTTGTTTATCTACCAACAGGTTATTTTTGGAAAAAGTCGTTCATTGAGATTATAGCGAAGAAATTTGAATATTTGCCATTTTTCGCTGTTTTAAGGAAAACTAGTAAACTTAACCATAGGGAATACTTCATGACATTTATAGAGCTTTTCTTAGCGCTTCCTCTGGATCTATAATATACAGGGTGATCCATTTGAAATAAGGAAGATTCTGTACATTTTTATTTACAATATGTGGCAAGCGATTTTTCATACCCTGTATATCGCAGGTTGATTCCAGATATATCGTTTGAGAGATTTACCAATGTAGAATATTTGACCTAAAATCAATTTCAATTGGACTTGGCTAAACTTCATAATTTCAAATATTCTGAGTGACCAAAATTGAAAAAAAAAATCAAAAATGCAAAAACTCTCGAAAACCGTAAATATTTTCGAAATGAAGATTTATATAAAGTATCTTTTATTTTCTATGTAGAAACCGAAAAGGCGACAAAAAATATAGGTTGCCTTTTGAAAAAACATAGTTGATATTCGTCCAGAAGGAATTGAACACCCTGTGTGACCGACAATATTTTTATTTGGTCGAGCTCGAGCAATAAGGTGATATTATAGAAATATAGATTTCTATCTGTTTCCAAAATAGAGATATGGAACACCGCGCCACTGTTGCAGGACCCTGTATACAGCTAAGAAATTCTGCAACCCTCGCCATTTTTACGTAAATATTTCTAATTTTCTTATAAATATCCTTCTTGGTACATATTGACATCTCTCTCGGTTCACATCAAATTTGGTATCTGAAGTGATTTCCGAGGCAGAACGAAACTATTGTTGAATTTTCAGAATAACGTTACAATTAATTGAACTAGTAGTTCCTGAAAGTAATTAGTTTTACAGTTCTAAAAAGTCAATTTTCACTCTATTGAACTATTCTGAATTTTATATTGAATAAAAGGTTTGTGTTGTCCACTACTATATTTTACACTAAAATTTCGTGTTTAGAACATAAATTTAACAACTATCAAAATTCGGTTAAATTTTTTCAACCACCGCCATTTTTACGTAGATATTTCTTATTTTTTCGTGGTTTTTGAAAATTTGCCAAAGTCTACAGCTTCTACAGATTGAGTTAGAGGGTTGAAGTTTGGTAAATACATTGAGTTCATGTTGAAATACGATCCTTCAGGGTTTCAACTCGTTTTCTCAACCGCGCTGCATTTCGTGGTGACTATTCCGTTCGAATTTCATGTCGATCTGTTTCGCGATGCACTTCGCGAATTTTTTTTTTAAATAGAGGTTTGCAATTTGGTACATGGATTGAGTTGATGTTGAGGTACGTTCCTTCCTTAGTTCCAACTTTTTTCCTCAACCACGATGCACTACTCGAACTTTTTTTAAAATTTAATAAATTATTTTATACTTTTTAATTCGTTTCATTATTTAAGCGTGATTTTCCAAAATATAATTCAATCCATTAGAATCGCATTTCGCGCGGAAAATACGACCTTACTGATGAAGCTCTACTGCTTAAAAGTTTTTATATGTTGAGGTTTTAAGTTTGTTATCAATTTTTTCATCATATAAAAAAATAACTACCATAATAACATTATTTTACACATGCCATTAAAAAATAATATTTGATGTGAAATTTAAATACATTTACATTATCTCGAGAGCGAAAAACCTTGTAAAAATCTACTTCCATCTACCTCTGAAGATCTGAATTGTTTAAAATCTTTATAGAGCACCCAGGTATCGCTTAAATAAATCCATTTGGGAAACGATCGTGCGGACGTTTCCATGAAATTCCTGGAGTTATTAAATATCAATTTTAACAAGACCCACTTTTATGAGTACTTAAATCCGCAGAATGACCCATTGGGTTAACATATAAAATATTCAAACAAGTAACCGTTTTCCAAACACCCACTATAAACCTCAAACCTCTATTTTTATAAGATTATCATCCGATATTAACGTCTGTTTTGTACCCAGAAATGATATGTTCTTAAGTATGTCAGCAGTATCGGACTTACAGTTAATTTACCAGTAAAGATCCCTACATCATGCTCGTTTCTCTTAAAAGAAAAAGGTTGTGTTTTTATTGTATAACAATACGGGTATTACTTCCATATTTCATTCTCATAGAGTTACAACAAAACAGAACTTTTGATGCTTATCTGTAGATTATTTCTGAATACAAAGACATCGACTATTGGCCCAGATCTTTCAAAAGAAATCGAATACTACTTAAAGCTTCAACTGCATACTTGAAAACTTTTGTCACAGATAAATTAGTTATGCTTTTTAACTGTTTTTAACACATTTTAATTTATTGTTTTTCGTTCTCGTCTCTTATTTCTTTTGAATAAGGTTATTTCTATTGAGTTTTATTCGCAACTACAAAAATACTTAATTTTTGTTTTATAAATAATCAATTCTTGTGTCTTAACTCATTCGTAGCAAACTGGGAAAGTGAAATATCTCATAAGAGTCTATAAATTCATGGATTGAATCTCATTCAAGGATTCCTCACATCCCTTAATAAAATAGAATTTGAATTATAATATCAGTCATTCATATTGAATTTTGTTTTCAATTTTACAATAGTATTATCAGTTGTAATATCACAAGAGCATCGAAAATAATCGATTATACTTCCGAGTCACGAGACGTATTTTGCGAAACATCACGAGAGCGCAGCTCGATTTATGTTTTAAGAAAATACGTCGATTGACGAGGTCAGTATAACGATTATGTTCGATTGCTTGAGTGGTATTCGTTACGATTATATAACGAATAAAAAATATTAATTATTTTCGACAAAACGTCAAAACATCCTCATTATGAAAACATTCACATTTTGACACGAGGCGAAACGCCAAAACGATTATATCACGTCGTCAAGGGTATATTCACTTATCAATACGCAGTAGTTATGCTAAATTCACGGATTCTATTGGCTTATTCATACATAAGTTATATAATCAGTAGTAATACTATAAGTACTTCCAAATAATCAGGTTATACATCGATAACTTGTTGCATAATTACAAAGAGTGTCAGTTTGACAGTTTAAAGTCAGTTAAGTCCTCCCGCTTCGCGGTCGGATTATTCTGTCAAACTAACACGATTTGTAATTATGCAGGAAGTTTGAGATTTATAACCGTATTTATTTTGAAATACGCATTGTATTTGATACGATTATTTGTTGAATATATCAAGTAAAAATCTCTGAAACGACTCATTTCTGAACATTTATTAATAAACGCCAAAATTTGACGGTACTGTTAGTTTTCGATTGGTAGAGCTACTCTATGTATAATCAGGTATTATCGAAATTATACAAGGTAACTTAACTAAATTGATCGTTCTGATTGGTTAAAAATCATACGAAAAAACTAATCAGATATACTGTTCTAACTAAGTTGAAATTTTAACTAAATTTCTATAGCTTTTTACCAAAATATATACGAAATTATTGAAAATTTGAGTATAATAATTGTCCAGTATAACTTCGCTATTATTATATGAGAAATTGGAATAAATTTCTATTTATAGAATAGAATGATAATAAATCAATCAAGGTGTTGAATTATCTCATAGATTTACTATTTCTGAATATGAATCAAATTTTCCACGTTTACAATTTACTATAAAATTTGATTGACCTATTTCAATATTGCTACAAATTTCATGCAAAACCCAAGAAAAGTAATCACAATTTCAGAGGGAAATTAGAGACAGACTTGTGAAATAAGGGTGGTTGTCTATTCAGTGCAGATATTATAAAATCTAGAAGTTAAAGATGATTCGCTAAAAATGCTTAAGAGTCAAAAAAACTGTTGGATTATACAAACGTTAATCCAGAGGATTATTTATAGACCAATAAGGGAGTGTTATTTTTGATACTAAAGCATGATCAAGGGGACCTCAGAAAGTTATATATTATGGGACGTCTGGTATATACTCATTCAACGCATTTAACATTACAAATATTAAGGTTGTATAGTTAACATAAATTGGAGCAACACACAAGAGATAAAGTCTCGAATAGGACAAGTTCGGTACAGTTTTGTCAAAAGCAGGCCGTACTATCCATCCGTGAGTTTGATACGTCCTTGAGGACTCATGTTCTCAGCTGGTATGTCTTCGGTGTACTTATAAATCGAGAAGAACCATGGACACTCTCACTTCGAAATGTTGACCTAGTGATGTATGCTGCGAAGTTCAAGGTTGAGTCCTAAACACATAAGTACTATACGTAATTCGAAATACTAAATGCTTCAGCTCATTTTACAGGGTAAGATAAATGGCAGGTCGGGTCCAGGCTGTCGCAGAACTCCTTGTTTGATGATGACAAAGGAACGAAACCAGAAGAATGAAATTTTTCAGGAGAGCTTTTGAAAAGTCCATTTTCCCAACGCGACACTTCAGGAAAAAAATCAACCTTTTCGAGTATCATTCAGTTTCACTTTCAATGTTTATGAAACTCAAGCCTCGTTTCATCCATTGGCCGATCCGCCTCTGTAATCCTATGTCATGTGAATAATAAAAAAAGCAATATTGGCCCCTTTCAACCTATACGCCTACGAGATACACAACTGTGAATCGAGTTTGCGAAAATTTCCTTGTCATTTTTATCGCAGAATTTATGTTGAAAATTAATGTTGCTGTGCGTATGGGATAAAACGTAGTCATTTTTATTGGCACTGAAGTGGGCCACACAGGCCACCTCTACAGAAGGATATTGCGAGAACCTCAACATTCAATAAGGGACAACAATATCTAAATACTTCACGGTCAGGTACCTGGATAATTGAGCATTTCATGTCATAAAGAAATGAAATCTTCAATATTCATTTCATATTTCTGCTAACTTTATATAACATTCAACAATATTTCATGTCCTCTTTGACGTAGGTACATATCAATAATACGACACTTCAAAGCTGAAGATACATTAAATCTTACTCCGTAACATCACATAATAAATTTACAAGAAAATTGTTCTACAGTGATCATTATATAATTATATATCCATTATTCATACGATTAGAAGGAGGAAACTAGATAAAGACATAAATTGGCATTTTATACTGAAATTAAACTATATCGAGAAATATTTCAACTGTTCAAAGTTAATCGTGAAAGCCTGTATGTGAAAATCATCATCATAACTGATGATAAATCTATAAACGAATTTTCAATTTGAGAAAATGAAAAAATGTCAACACGTTATATGAGATAATCACTGAAATATATCGAAAACTAAAAAGAAACATCAGTTTATAAGAGATTTAGGTACACAAAATTTATGTTCAACCCACGTTTTGCTATTACACGGTGAGCTCTGGACGAGGCAAAATGTTACGTCACCATGTAAAATTAGTGTAAATCTCTTACGAACAAGTATTTCTATTTTGTTTCTTGTTAAAATAGATTATCATCAAGTGAGGACATACAAAATTCTTGTATTAAGAAATACATTGACGGTTATCTTCAATTCTTAACTTTCTAACTCAATTTACGGGAATTTGAAGGTGTAAATTTTAACTCATTTATTCTATGAGGTCCTCTGGGGATGTCAAAATGTACAGGAAAAAAGTTTATATATTTATATATATATATATATATATATATATATATATATATATTATATATAATATACTATGAATATATATATATATATATATATATATATATATATATATATATATATATATATATATATAAATATATATTTTTTTAATCATAATAGTTTTTTTACATAATTAAATGTTACTTCTAAACAATGCCTGAGAGCACTGGTATCGAAGTATTTAAACATACAGAAGTGTTTGAAAAATATTGAATTAAATTTAGATATAATTGTAATAAAATATAAATAAATACTCTAGATGAACACAAACTAACCTGATTACTAAACCATGTGACAAAACCAACTAATAATCAACCTTATAATTAACCAACAGGTACAGAAAATGAGATTAAACCCCTCTTCTAATCGTTATAACTTAAGTAAACTTCTAAATTAAAACAAGATCTGTAGCAAAATCAGAATAATTCAAATAAACCGTGAAAATAAAAACTAGAGAAAAGGAACCATCACAACGCCATAACTATGTCATACTCAAATACATATTAATACTTTTAATAAATTTGCTGATTCCATCTATTTCCTTCGCTGAGCCAGGTAACTGATTATAAACAGAAAATGCCTTCGAAATAGGATTATTGATCCCAAATTCAAGCCTTACATTAGTCAAATATATGTTACATAATTTCCTGGTGTTATGTGAATGAACATCCCTCAAGAACCTATATTCTGTGTTCGATTTCTGTTTTCCATGAACTATTTTATAGATGAGCTTACATTGCTCCAGTTCTTTCAGCTTAGCCAAATCAATCAGTTTGAGATCTGTGTAAATTTGCTTTGTTCTAGTTCGTCTATCAATATTGAACAGTATTTTTGTAAATTCATTTTGCAGAATCTGCATTCTACCAAAATTTGAATTGCTACATGTTCCCCATACTGCAATCAGATATCTCACATGTGAGAGAAAGAACGCATTATATACATTGTATTTAGTATTTATAGTCAAATAGGCTCTAGTTCTATAAAGTATTGTATACATAGGCGTAATCTTATCTCTTAAGTGTTCAATATGTCGTCTCCAGCTCAGCGTGGAATCCAAAACAAGTCCTAGGTACTTTACAACTTCGACTTTTTCCACGTTTTCACCGTTTATACGAAAGTTTAGATTTTCAATATTTTTATTTCTTTGTTTGAATAGCATATATTTAGTTTTATCTATATTAATTTTTAATCTATTAAATATTAACCAATCTGAATATACTTTCAAATCATTTTTTATTAATTGATTTAATTCATCCTTATTCGATCCCGTATACAATAATATATATATATATATATATATATATATATATATATATATATATATATATATATATATATATATATATATATGTTGATTTTCAGGTTCTCGCGGAGAAAATCTGGTTGTCTGGTTTCCCGGGTTTGTATCCGCGTATGGGCTTCGTCTTCGTTGAAGTCTGCTCGACGTTTCGGCAAAATCACATTTGCCATCTTTATGTAGCTCTTCTTGGTCGGAGTGAATACACAGAACTGTTCAGTGTATTCACCTGAAGATCGCAAATGTGATTTTGCCGAAACGTCGAGCAGACTTCAACGAAGACGAAGCCCATACGCGGATACAAACCCGGGAAACTAGACAACCATATATATTTATATATATATATATATATATATATATATATATATATATATATATATATATATATATATATATATATATATATATATATATATATATATATAAATATATATATATATATATATATATATGAATCGAAAACTCTGCCAATAGTACAATTATTGTATTTACTCCTTATTCATAGCCTAGCTTCCGAAACACTGCGTTTCTTTTTCAAGGCAATCTGCAAGGTATTCTCATTTATTTAACGTATTCATTACAAAATCAATGTGAGGTTACAAATCTGCTCGGCAATGAACCAGCAAAACAAAAAAAAACAAAAATAAACAGAGGTCATCCCAAATATATCTAACTATCAATTTTGGACCAATTTATATATAATACTAAAATACAGGTACTCAAAACGGTAAATAACCCAATCTTAAAATACAGAAAGAAATTTCTAATTTTTAAATCAATCTGTCAAATGTCAAATAAATCTGTTTGAAGTTTTACAATTTGGTCTCAGTCTCTCATCTACCGGTCCATCAAAGTATGGTGCGTTTGAATATGTCAGAAGGTATGAGTATATAGGGCTCAGATTTTGTACATCGCTTCTTTTATTAATCCTATTTTCTTGGTCTTTTTTATATATCATCCAAAACACGTCTAATATTTTTAAATCATTGAAATTCATGCAGTGTGATTGTTCATTGGCATGCATTCCCGAGCAGATTTGTAAACTCACATTGGTGAGTGAACTGTTCCTTTTGTAATGAATATGTTAAATAAATGAGAATACCTTGCAGATTGATCTGAAGAAGAAACGCAGTGTTTCGAAAGCTAGGTTATGAATAAAGAGTAAGTAATTACAATAAGTGTATTATTGGCAGAGTTAATTAAATTTTAGATTTATATATAGTAAGACCTTTATCGAAGTGAATTATATATATATATATATATATATATATATATATATATATATATATATATATATATATATATATATATATATTTATTTATTCGAATTGTTGTTGCCTGTGATTTATTTTTAATCTCTTGATAATTATTAGCAATAACAGGCTGGTTGAATCTTAAAAAACTCGATTTAATTAATAAGTTGACGTTTCATTACGATATTGGTAATTGAAATTTCTTTGACATTTATTGATTCGAAAAAATTTTTGAAAAGACAAGGCTGCTTTGTCTTGCTAATTATTTATTATATGCTATTCAGTCTAATATTAACATTCAAAATAGTTATCATTAGATGGTAAGGGAAACCAAAGAAACCTTTACCTATGTAATGTTTGAAAATAAAAATAATAGGGTACTATTTATCTAACAACAAAGAAATTAGTCATGGGAAAACATTAAAGATGTGGAGTAGAATTATCGGTATAGTACGTTTATATGGAAGCAGCCGTTGACACGTGTTTCGGACTCTTTGGTCCTCATCAGAACGGCGTAGCTAAGTATTGGATTGAAAATTTGGAGATGAAAATAGTTTAATAAATAAAATCCTCTGTTATGGAAGAAAATCACTCATTTTTGGTTTATTGTTCGAACTCTCCGGTATGGGAGATTTGGTCAAACTTTGCCACGGAGGCGATTAATTCCATCCGAGAGATCTCAGAAAGAGTAAATTAATATTAAAAAAGAAAATTAGTTTTGGGAAAATATTAAACAAGTAAAGCAAAAATTATCGGTATAGTTCGTTTATATGGAAGTAGCCGTTTTTAATGAAATTTTTATAATAAAATCCTCTGTTATGGAAGAAAATTACTTATTTGTGGTTTATTGTTTGAACTCTCCGGTATGGGAGATTTGGTCAAACTTTTCCACGGAGGCGATTAATTCCATCCGAGAGATCTCAGAAAGAGTAAATTAACATTAAAAAAGAAAATTAGTTTTGGGAAATATTAAACAAGTAAAGCAAAAATTATCGGTATAGTTCGTTTATATGGAAGTAGCCGTTTTTAATGAAATTTTTATTTAGAATTTCAAATTTTTTAAAATGAAAAAAGGTACTTACTTACAATATAAAACAATGTAGTTTGGGATCATTGCCATATTTTCAGCTTGCATACCGGAGAGTTCAAACAATAAACCACAAATAAGTGATTTTCTTCCATAACAGAGGATTTTATTATAAAAATTTCATTAAAAACGGCTACTTCCATATAAACGAACTATACCGATAATTTTTGCTTTACTTGTTTAATATTTTCCCAAAACTAATTTTCTTTTTTAATATTAATTTACTCTTTCTGAGATCTCTCGGATGGAATTAATCGCCTCCGTGGCAAAGTTTGACCAAATCTCCCATACCGGAGAGTTCAAACAATAAACCACAAATAAGTGATTTTCTTCCATAACAGAGGATTTTATTTATTAAACTATTTTCATCTCCAAATTTTCAATCCAATACTTAGCTACGCCGTTCTGATGAGGACCAAAGAGTCCGAAACACGTGTCAACGGCTGCTTCCATATAAACGTACTATACCGATAATTCTACTCCACATCTTTAATGTTTTCCCATGACTAATTTCTTTGTTGTTAGATAAATAGTACCCTATTATTTTTATTTTCAAACATTACATAGGTATAGGTTTCTTTGGTTTCCCTTACCATCTAATGATAACTATTTTGAATGTTAATATTAGACTGAATAGCATATAATAAATAATTAGCAAGACAAAGCAGCCTTGTCTTTTCAAAAATTTTTTCGAATCAATAAATGTCAAAGAAATTTCAATTACCAATATCGTAATGAAACGTCAACTTATTAATTATATCGAGTTTTTTAAGATTCAACCAGCCTGTTATTGCTAATAATTATCAAGAGATTATATATATATATATATATATATATATATATATATATATATATATATATATATATATATATATATGAACATGGCATGAACATGACATGAACAAAATCTCGAAAATCTTGGTCCAGGAGATATGCAACTGCTTTGCGGACTACTCCTGCACCACACTGTTAACTTTCGATACAGTGCAAGAGTTTATTATTTTCGTAGAAAATACGAGAAAAATAACAAATTATTTACTGTTTATGCAAGAAAGTCTCAACCATTAAAGTGACCGATTTTACTTTATAATGCCAACAACGTACTTTTTTCAAGAGTTATTACTAAAATTAATTGCCAACGATTCGAAGAAATATTTGTCTACTATTAAAATAGATGCATTTCATCTCGAAAACCGGATGATAACGATTAAATAATTCTGTCTTCCCAATTAGCAACCCGAGGGAACTTCTGTTTGCCAAGTTAACTAGATCGAAAAAGGCATTTCTCATCAAGCTGGTAATCCCGCAACAAGTTTTCATAAATTATGTATTGAATGTTTCATTTTTACGCCAATAAAGTTTATCCTTAGCGCAAACGTTGACTGAAACAGTTGAACCTGTAGAGATCCATTTGCATTTTCTGAATTAAACATAAATTCTGTACTTCAACGACTTGAAATGTCGACCGTATCGCGTAAATGTAGAAGACTTCATATAAATTTTGAGAATGAAAACAAATATGCCAGGTGCTGTTTGTAGATAAATAGAATTTATATTTATAGTTTTAACTTTTATTTCGTCATTTATTTTCAGTCGTTGTTTCCTTGAAAATAACCAAACACATATATCAGTGGGGCCAACCTGAGGCTCGCAAGCAACATGGGGCTTCTTTAAAGATTAATCTATAAGTCAAAGATAATTCGCCTAAAATGCTTAAGGATCAAAAAAGTTGCTAGATTATACAAACGTACATCCAGAAAATTACTGATAGACCAATAAGGGAAAGTTATTTTTGATACCAAACCAAAATTAACGGAATGTTGTAATTATATAAAGGAACTTTTTGGGGGCTTCAACGAGGTATATCTGATGGGTCGTCTGAAATATGGCGGATACTTTTTCAACGCGTTCAGCATAATGAATACCTATTCAAATTGTATAGTTAACGAGATTTGGAGTAACACACAGGAGATAAAGTCTCGATTAGGATAAGTTCGGTGCAGTTTTGTCAAAATGCAGACTGTACTTTATATCCATCAGCGATTTTGATGCGTCCTTGTGGACTCGTATTCTCAGCTGGTATGTCTTCAGTGTACTTATAAATCGAGAAGAATCATGGACACTCATATCGCGTAAATGAAGAAGACTTCATATAAATTTTGAGAATGAAAACAAATATGCCAGGTGCTTTTTGTAGATAAATAGAATTTATATTTATAGTTTTATTTATATTTATATTATTATAGTAATTTTGTGAAAGGAATTGTTTGACACCTCCGGATTTTCGAACAATTTCAATTAATTATTCTGCAATTACGTCCTGCGCACCACCGGTAAGAACGTCATTTTCCTTCAATTTATTACGTATATGAATCCCCCTAAAAGCGCCATACTGTAGGAAATGACTTCACAAATCCTTCCAGTACCTCTCGGTCTATATGACCATTATGACCTAATCTACAGAAATATGATATACAAGTATCATATTGTTTCTTTCAAAAACCTAGCCAAGTTCAAATAGCAAATAGAGCCGATATTTACAATCTTGTATATTTCATTCTTCTGTTCAAATTTCATTTCGATTAATTGAAATATTTTCGTAACTCAATGATTTTCATGCAGAAAGAAACTAATTAAAAACTATTCCTACTGAGAATCATTTTCCCTGTCTTAATCGATTCTTTGATACTCCCTATAATTATAATTATAAGCGACTTCTTAAATATGTGAATCTAGCTCTCGGCACGTACAACAGGGAGCCGGAAACACGTAGATTTATTCTAAGGTATCGATGATTCTCACAATTCTCTATTCATTCATGAAAATATTTTGATGGAATACTAAATTGTCTGGCAGAAAATCGTTCGAACGAATTCTGAGAATATACCTAATCGTGTTCTGGGAACAAAACGAAGTAAATGCCATCACCAGAATTTTTACAGTTTTACATTCTATTCCTGTCAAAGAACGCCACTGATTTTTTTTTAGCGAACAATCTTTAGTTGTTTTTGTTGTATGGATATATTTTCAACTTAAATTTTGTGCTTTCAATTTGTTGTATTTAGAAATTATATTTTATGATATTCATACATTTGCAGCATTACTTAATTAAAATAGGTAAATCTATTAATACATTATTATTCTTCTTTAAGGACAAAACTAATAAAATATCTATTTCCGTCATATTTTCTGTAGTAATTATAGCAAAAGAATAATAATTGACATTTCAGTGCAGTGTCGTATATAATAACTAAAACTTGTGTGTGTAGTATTTCCACTATAATCTACAAACAACTACACAATGTTTTTAATGAATATTTTAAATATTGATAGTACTAAGGGATACAAGTCACAGCTCGTATTCGTGGCTTCTCAAAAAATTTTGAAAAAGCCAAGAATGTCGTGGCGAAACGTAAACTTTTCAATAATATCGATTTTTTTGAGATTTACCAAGCCTGTTATTGCTAATAATTATCAAAAAGTTATATATATATATATATATATATATATATATATATAATATATATATATAAATATATATATATATATATATTTTTATATATATATATATATATATATATATATATATGAAAAAACTTGGTTCACGGAATGAACCGTGTAAAAGATTTGAAAAATCTCGACGTTTCGGCTCCTTTTGCGAAGCCATCTTCAGGAGAATTAGAAGGGAATAATTCAGAATCGTGGCCTCAATCTGCCTACTCCACGATTCGAATTAGGAGGAATCGGAAACAATACAACAACCGTACTGCTCCCTGTCAACTCTGAAGTCTCAACCTGCCTACTCTTCAGAGTCAACCGACGGGCCGATCGTCGCGTGGCCGTATTTATAGGGGAGGAGGGTGGGTACTCACGCTCATCAGTGCGGGATTCACTCTGATTGGGTGTGACATGGCGACCACTGAGAAGTGGTTTCCATGCTGATGGGAGTCTGTGACTGTCATCTCTGGTGTTCAAACAATTTGGACGTTTTACTATTTCTACAGCTTCACGGAAAATTCGGGATTTGAAAGATCGGACGGGAGCAATAGTTCTTGTATTGGGGAAATCGATAATGTGGCCTGTTTGGGTGTGATGTTATCGATTTCCCCAATACAAGAACTATTGCTCCCGTCCGAGTTGACAGGAAGCAGTACGGTTAGTGGAGTAGGCAGGTTGAGACCACGCAATCGTATTGTTTCCGATTCCTCCTAATTCGAATCGTGGAGTAGGCAGATTGAGGCCACGATTCTGAATTATTGGTGGCTTCGCAAAAGGAGCCGAAACGTCGAGATTTTTCAAATCTTTCACGCGGTTCATTCCGTGAACCAAGTTTTTCAAATATTTCCGACCGCGAAAATCTTTCTGAACATATATATATAAATATATATATATATATATATATATATATATATATATATATATATATATATATATATATACAGCGTGTTCACGGATAAGATGGCCAAGAGGAAAAAAAATTTTATTTTCAGTTTTAGCAAAAATATTATTGTTGATAAAAAGTGTTGCTTGTTCAAAAACCCTATTAAATGGAATTAAATTCTAGTTTTTCAAAACCTGTTTCATTTTATATTCAATTTCATGTGAAACTCTATGAATTTCCGCACTAAATTGGAAATGTTATCTAATTTCGCTTTTAATTTTTTCAATCCATTCCTCGTAAATAGTACCTACATTCGGGTATTTTTCATTAAATAAATGAATTGCGTACTTATACGAAACAGCTCCAATACCATAGCATTTCACTAGATATTTTACTTATTGAAGAGTTAGCATAATTGACAAATAATGAGAATTTAATAGTATATTATTCAACGATATATATATATATATATATATATATATATATATATATATATATATATATATATATATATATATATATATATATATATATATATATATATATATATATATATATATATATATATATATATATATATATATATATATATGCAGAACAACACTACACGTTGTAGATAAATAATAAAATGAAATGAAAAAAAACATCTTACCAAAGTAATTGTTTCTCTATTTTCACGACCCACTAAAATATTATATCTTATCATTTTCATCTTGTTAGCAGAAATTACCAACCTCATGCATTTCGAACCGTGAATTCGTCTAAGTCAATCATTCAATATGAAAATTCACGATACTGGCTTATTCTCCGAAACTACCAATTTTAGGACTAAAATAAACGAAAAAATACCCCCAGAGTAATCCCCTGTCGATTCCTCACATTTTCTATCATATACCAAAATTTGAGTGCCCTACGTGCAGAATTTACCACCCTCATACTAACCCTCTACTTAATCAACGAATTCTATATTTCACCAGCATTCGTTTCTATAAATCTACTAATGTTCACTGTACTCTTATCGAGAAAATGATAACTAGGATTTCATGACAGAAAAAAAAATCACCAGTAGCGCCCAGTGTATTGTCACATTTTTTTATACTATATTGGACACCCTACAAGAATAATTAAATAATTGAATAATTATTAAATAATTCACATCCACATAATGAATTCTTGGAAAACATAGAAGCCCAAGGCGAAAACCTTCAAATAGAGAGAGAATATCATTATATTTTTCTATTTTTCAATAAATTTATTACAGTTTTGTCATATATGTTCGTATAACTATTTGAGACATAAATTTTAAATAGCAATCATATTAAAAATCAATGAGTAAGTATATTTCTTAAAGAAATATATAACTCTTATCAAAAAGTTAACAATAGGTCACAGGCAACAACAATTCAAAAAAATAAATATATATATATATATATATATATATATATTTAAATATACATAAATATATATATATATATATATATATATATATATATATATACGAGGGTGAAGTTTGCGACATGAGCTGCAAGCGAGTGTCGCAATTCACCCGAGTGAAAAATTGTAATTTTGTGCGAGCAGAATACTATACTTTGTCCACAACTTCCTCGAAATTAGTAATAATCTGCATTTTCAACAATAAAAATAGTTATCAAAAGCGTTGACATAACATTTTCTGTGTTCACTGAAATCTGCATACTCACGTAAACGTCAACTATTTCACTTGACATCGATTATATTCCTTTCTTTCACTCTGATAAAAATGAAATAGATAATTTATTAGAGTAAATATTCAATAAGTTGGGCATTATATTAAATATTAGTTTAATAATTTGCCTAAAAGTTATCTTAGTTACATAAAACCTAAAAATCTAATAACAATTCTATCCTAACAATATGAATGATATAGTCTCAAGTTTGGACATACGTTTCGAGTGTGACGTCATGCAGTGTATAATAAACCATTATACACACTAGTGAATAATAGGTATAATTATACTTCAGGAAGCACACGTATAATGAATGATTTATAGTACAGTCGTGGACAAAAATAGTTATCAAAAGCGTTGACATAACATTTTCTGTGTTCACTGAAATCTGCATACTCACGTAAACGTCAACTATTTCACTTGACATCGATTATATTCCTTTCTTTCACTCTGATAAAAATGAAATAGATAATTTATTAGAGTAAATATTCAATAAGTTGGGCATTATATTAAATATTAGTTTAATAATTTGCCTAAAAGTTATCTTAGTTACATAAAACATAAAAATCTAATAACAATACTATCCTAACAATGTGAATGATAGTTTCAAGTTTGGACATACGTTTCGAGTGTGACGTCATGCAGTGTATAATAAACCATTATACACACTAGTGAATAATAGGTATAATTGTACTTCAGGAAGCACACGTATAATGAACGATTTATAGTACAGTCGTGGACAAAAATTATTTATAGAAGTTGAAAGTTGCCTAGGAATATTGCAAAAGTCACTCACTAGATTATTATTACATTTCCGAACTTAGTGCAAAAATTCATAGGGTTTTACATAAAATTAAATATAAAATGAAGCAGGTTTTGAAAAACTTTAATTTTATTTCATTTTATGTGTTTTTGAACAAGCAAATCTTTTTATCAAGGCTAGCAATTTTTCCTAAAATTGAGAATAAAAAGTTTTTCCTCTTGGGCATCTCATCCGTGGACACGCTGTATAATGACATCTGTGCCAATAGTAGGGATGTGAATAAATAATCGATTTTTATTTTAATCGATAATTTTTTTCTCATTGTCGATTTTTTATAATCGATTTTACTAATGGTAAACATCGATTTTTAATAAATCGATTATAAGAATTACACATTTTAAATCGATTTTTGTAAATGGTGCTATCTGTGCGATAGATGAAAAAATGGATAAGTTTACTGAACAAGTCGATAAAAAAATCAACGCCATCTGTACGTACTAATATATAATGAGTTGTGATCAGTAGAACTCCTACTTAAAGTTGCTGACGAAAGTATTTTGTAATAAATAACATTCACCAGCTAATTTCTTTTTTAAAAATGTTTAACTATGTGCTGATGATTTGTGATAATAACAATTAATATTCGTTTTTTTCATTGTCTAAACTTAAATTGTAGCGAGTGATGTGTTTTGTCTTTTAGTTTTGAGACTAAAAATTTATTACATTTTTTACTCTTATTGTGAAGTACATTTTTTTACTGTTATAAGATTATTAGAAGTATTAAAAATTTGTATGTGAAGAATTCGAATCTGAATTAATAAAATCTGAAAATGGTCCATTTGGCTATTTTTTGATACTTATTATCTTGAATAATTTTCACTTTAATTAAATTAAAATTAAATATTCATAATATATTTCCACTAATACATCGAATAGGCATTTTTAGTCGAAGTATAAAGAAAAATCGATTATTTTTCTTTTAAATCGATTTTTCACAAATCGATTTATTTCTAAACAAAAAAACTCGATTATTGACTAAACAATTTTTCCGAATCGAGGTCACATCCCTAGCCAATAGTACTTAAATTAATAAATTCGATGGACGATGAATCAAGTCTGTGGTAGTTCATATTTATATTAAAAATTAAATAGTTTACAGAATTCAGGTCTTCCTGAATGAGGGTTCTCCCCTCAGCCCGTTATTAGCAGACATATTCATGGACAACATGGAAACCACAATATTAGAATCAGATCTATCTAAAAAACATATTAATTTTTGGTACCGCTATGTGGATGATATCTTGGTTGGATTCAATGGGACAGACCGACATATTAAATTATACCTAACATATATACCCATTAGACCAGTTGCCTCGTTTTCGAAAGCTCCTTCTTGTAAACTTTCAAAATTTCTCAACACAGCCTTCAAAGAACATACTCATTTCTCTCCAAAATATAGTGTGAAAAACTCATTAGAACTCATACAAAAATTAGAAAAAATCGATTTTGATAAAAATTTTAAATTAGTGTCCTTCGACGTCTCCAACATGTTTCCTAACATACCTACGGAAGAGTGTTGTATACCTCTAATTGAAAACATCTTAGAAAAACAAAAAACTCTTCCAGCAACAAAAACAGAATTCTCAACATTATTTAATGTTGTTTTGAGACAGAACTTTTTTAGATTCAAAAACAAAATATATTTACAGAATTCAGGTCTTCCTATGGGTTCTCCCCCCAGCCCGTTATTAGCAGACATATTCATGGACAACATGGAAACCACAATATTAGAATCAGATCTATCTAAAAAACATATTAATTTTTGGTACCGCTATGTGGATGATATCTTGGTTGGATTCAATGGGACAGACCGACATATTAAATTATACCTAACATATCTAAATTCAATACATGATAAGATCAAGTTCACAGTAGAAACAGAACAAAATAATTCGTTAAATTTTCTCGACCTAACAATATCGAAACAACAGGATAAATTTTCATATAGAATATTCAGGAAACCTACTTTCTCAGACGCCATCATAACTTATAATTCTTTCAGTCCAATTAGCCATCGACTCGCGGCTCTTAACTCAATGATTCATAGGGCTTTTTCGGTTCCTTTATCAAAACAAGACCTTATGGTAAAACTTGACGTGATTCGCGCGATAGGTATTAACAATGATTTTCCACTAAAAATAATAAATAGTTTAATTTCTAAAAAAGAGAAACATTTTATCAATTTGAAATTATATCGACCATACTGCAATAACAAAAATGTACATAAGTTTGTGAGCATCTCTTATACGCACATCCCCTCTTCGAAGATCATTCAATTCTTTAAAAATAATAATACTGCTTTTTCGAGTCACAGCAGATTGGATAGAATGATTTTTAATAACAGAATGTCAAAAGTCGATCCAATGAAGAGAACAGGAATTTATAGAATGGACTGTGAAGAATGTAATTCAACATATATAGGTCAGACCGGGAGATGTTTTGAAACCAGGCTGAAAGAACATCTAAAAAACGGACAATCAGCATTTAGGGAACATCTAGAGTCAAAAAAACATAACATCTCATCCTCTTTCAAACCAAAAATTCTTCATTACTGTGATAAATGTATGATAATGAACTTCCTGGAAGCCATGGAAATAAACAAGATCCAAAAATCCCATAATTACATTCTCCTCAATGACCAGTTAGACTTAAACCACTCCCCACTGTTAAATCTCTGATAACTTGGACCCATCGATTACATTTTACCACCCCCAGGTACCGAACCGAAATACTTATATTTTCAAGCGATATCTTTGCAATTACGAGTATGTATTCAGTCTTGATAATGCTGTAACAGGCGAAACTAGTCGAATAAAAAGTTATTTTCATTTTGTGGTTTTTAGACAAGTTGTTTTCTTATTATTTAATTTTTAATACAGTACTTAAATTATTAAAATGAATAATTTTTTATGATCATACATTCTGTTATTGATAAAAATCTCTATCTTATATCATTATTTCACTATGACGAATGAAATTTATTCTATGTTTCTACTTGTTTAGTCCCATTTTTCAAATATATAATTATGTTTTCGTAAGCAGTACCAACGCTCTTTTAATTAACTTGCTCCTTTATTCTCTACTAGCGTTAGATGAAAGAAACATGTTTCATTTACTTCTTTATTCAATTTCTACTTATCATTATAACTTCAAAGAAATTTAATTGATTCAAACAAACAGGAAACAGGAGAAAAGATAATTTAATACATTGATAAATGATGCTTGATAAATATGTTTTGTCGATGACTGTCTTAACAAGAGTTTCATATTCACCAGTAGCGTGGAGGAAATTTTTTTATTTACAATTTTTGTGTTCTAATCGATGCCAATGAAAAAACGCAAGAGCAGAGGCTCATTTTTGATCTTTTTGCATGGAAGCTTTCTAATTCAATTTGAATCAAGCACACAGATTCAAGTAAATATAAAGGAGGAAGCGTAAAAAATTCCATTTTTCTTGAAGTAAGGTTTTCAATGAGCACTATTTTTCAGTACAAACATGTAACGAATTGCTCTCTTCTGCAATTTGAGAATGGTGTCAAGTTGTGAAGAATTACATGAACCCCAGAAGAGAAGACCATAACGAAGATGAGATTCGAACAATGCAGAATAGGCAATTCTTGTAGATGCCGTATCTAATTCACTTGAGATGGATTTAATGGCGAAACAGGCCGATGATTATATTTTACCTAAGACATGCACATAGTGTGAAAATTTGAGATTATTGTCGATAAAGAGGCCTAAAAACCTGTCGCAATCGACTCTTTTGAAGGCATGGTATTGCAGAAATAGATCCTGGGAGTTATCTCTATAAAACAAGACGACGGTTTTATCTACATTGAAGCAAAGTAAGTTTGCATCAGACCAGGACTTGATCAATCCAAGATCAATTGTCATTTCAGAGTGAAGCGTCGCATATGGTTGAAACCACTACAGTGACAATCCACTTAAGAAATGTTAACAATACAACTCAATCTGAATAAGCTGTGGACGTACGCAAGGCCTCAAATACCACGAAAAAAGGAGGAATCTCTACATAAAATTGGCGGGGGTAAAATAACAATAAATTCGAATAAAAACGCTTCTGGTTTGTAACACAGCTAGCTACGTGCGCGATGAATCAAGTTCATGTATAACTTATAATAGAAATTTTTATTAAACTTAAAAGTTTGTACCATTCGAAAGACACAGCGATAATTTCAATATTTCGACTGGCTTTCGTGAAAATTAGGTTCGTCAAATATGTGAAAGGACTTCCTAATTTTGTTATTTTTGCTGGAAAATATTTCTAACGGCTACCTATCTTTCCATATATTCATGGGTAATTGAATCCATATATTTTTCCGTGTTCCAAGAAAGGATGATGAAAAACTTAGCTTGATTCATAGGTATTTTCATGACGTACCCTTGGTGCCACAGCACGAGTATTCCACTAGATCTGCGGGACATCATGTTCACCTACCTATTATTTCCTCGGAATTAACAAAAAAGTCCATCATTCACAAAGCCAAAAAAATATACAATTACCTTCCAGATGAATTATAGTCTATAACTTCCTTGGCCTATTTTCGGAAACGAACACAATCTTATTTTCTTGATAGACCCTATTACTCTATAGGCCAAGCTACAGAGATTTGTAGGGAGCATTTTGTGTAAAAAGTGTTAGAAGAAAACCAGCTGCGTCATTGTTTGTAAAATAGTTTCATATGATATAGTGATATGTTTTTCACTCGACTTTATTATTTATAACTTTGTTATTAACAATTTTATGCAGAAAATCTCGTTTTTTTTTTAGTTTTTTGCTTATAAAGTTGAAACTATCACAGTAATCGTGATGGCGTTCACAGACTAATTGTAGGAAATGAAAATACGAAGAAAATGAGAGGTCGGACGACTCGATCAGACCCTTAGTTTGAGAGAAAATCGGAAAAAACCAGCCAAAATGCAGTTTTTTCAAAAATTCTCAACTCGGTTATTTTTTGAGTTGTACTGTAGATCCTCCGGCCAGTATTAGTTATTGATATAAACTTCATTTGTGCGAAGATCAGGAACTGTTCGATGCATAGTTTCTGATCTGTGGCCATTTGATTATGTTACTATGCAATTTTCCAGCAGACCTGAATGCAACAGGTATGGTCCGATTTCAATTTACTAAAAAGATTTTGAAAGTAGAATTCTCATATTTCAAAACGTTCATCATGGTTTTCCATAAAAACGCTGAGAAATATGTTAAAAATAGAGGTGAACATGACGAAAAACGACCAAGCGCGTAAGAGAACTTGAAGAGTGGGGGTAGAGCAGCAGGCAAGGAGAACGGAGTCGAGAAGTATGACATTCGAAAGCGTCGGCATTTTGAACATGACAGTAATTTCTAAACGTTGTCAGATAATAATTGTAACCCCCCACTCTTCAACTACTCTCACGCGCTCGGCCGTTTTTTGTCATGTTCAGCTTTATTTTTAACATATTTCTCAGCGTTTTCATGAAAAACTAAGATGAACGTTTTGAACTATAAAAATTCAACTTTCAAAATATTTTTAGTAGATTGAAATCGGACCATACCTGTCGCATTCCAGGTCTGCTGGAAAATTGCATAGTAGCATAATCAAATGGCCACAGATCAAAAACTATGCATCGGACAGTTCCTGATCTTCGCGCAAATGAAGTTTATATCAATAACTAATACCGGCCGGAAGATCTACGGTACAACTCAAAAAATAACCGAGTTAAGAATTTTTGAAAAAACTGCATTTTTGGCGGTTTTTTCCAATTTCTTTTTAAACTAAGGGCCCTATCTCGTCGTCCGACCTCTCATTTTCTTCGCCTTTTCATTCTCTACAATTAGTCCATTAACGCCATCACGATTACTCTGATAGTTTCATTTTTATAAGCAAAAAACTAAAAAAAATGCAATTTTTTGCATAAAATTGTTGATAACAAAGTTATAAATAATAAAGTCGAGTGAAAAACATATCACTATATCATATGGAACTATTTTACAAACAATGGCGCAGCTGGTTTTCTTCTAACACTTTTTACATGAAAAAATCTCTGTAGCTTGGCCTACTATAGAGGACTACTATTCTTAGCATTGATTAATCAATATGACCAAATTGAATACCTAGCACAGATATTAGCTTCGATTAAAAAATTGACACTTACTCGCGGTTCTATTGTTCATAATTTAAAATTTCTATATATTTTGTAAGTTCCATATTGTTCAGTTCTAAGATTTTTTGCTTGTTTTTGTTTCTATATTTTACATCGTTTAGTTTTACGTTTTGTCAATAAATTGTACAATTTGAAAGACAATAAAGCATATTTTTATTTGATTCGATTTGAACTCAATTTAAAATGATTGTTTTAATTTCAGTTGAGCCATCCAACATGATGTGGCTGGAAGAAAACAAAAACACTGCTATCCTGGATGAGTCAGATAGTGACGACAGTGACTGTAGCACAGAAGAAATTCCAATATGGATACGGGGTGAACAGAGATGGGTATCTGGAATAATTCCTGAAACAACATGCCAAGAAGTGGTACAAGTTCTTATACAAAACGAAAAACAAAAAGTGAGTCTATTTGAAAGATATTTATATGTGAAATTGAAAGAGTAAAATAGTTTTCCGTCGACCTCTCAATAAAAGCTTACTTTAACGTACACGAAATTGATCATTAATGACCCATTTTAATGTGCAATTTCCATAGAGATATTACAGATAGAGGCGACAAGCCATAGGCCGCTCTGTAAGTGGCAACGTCAGTCTCGAATCTCAGTGGGAGCGAAAAAGAGAGACGATCGCAGGGTTTTTCTGTCCTTATCAGATGTAAACATAGACAGACGTAACAGTCAGAGTCTAACCTAACCTTCAGATTCTCTCTCTCCCTCACCCGAGCTGACAAGTTTCAGGCTGGCTTGTCGCCTCTATCTGTAATATCTCTATGACAATTTCTCCTATTTTAATGTATGATTGTCATGGGCAACCAAACACAGAAGTATTCAGCACGGAATAGTTGAATTATTCTGTGTCTGTACTGTTAACCACAGAGAAAAGGAATTCATAATTCAAATCGAAAAATTTAACTCTATACAAAATAAAGTAGAAACTGCGGAAAAAATTTTATGCAATAATCGTTCGAAAGTAAATAACACTTCAGCTTCCACCAGTTCCACATATTCCTTATCGGATATTGTAGGTAATGTTAACTATTCAGAATGTCACATGTCTAATATTCCATTTATGAATTTCTCAAATTGTTCCATCGAGAGCATAAATATAAATATATCGAAATGAACATAGAAATTTATATTGTGTCAAGTGTATCTGTCATGCAAAATAAAAATTTATTTCAGTCAAGAATTTATACTCAATTCATGACGACGGAAAAATCTTGTAATAAACTCGTTTATTAATGTAGCGATTAATGGTCTCGAACTATTAACGCGCTCGCTCCGCTCACGCGTTAAAATATCTCAACCATTAATCGCTGTCATTAATAAACTAGTTTATTAAATAACTATTTGTTCGTACTGACAGTGACAGAACAAGTGTTTTCTGATTTTAGATTTTTATTAGTAGAATGCTTTTCAATTGTGAACATATAGAATGCTTTTAATATCACAACCAATTAGTTGTTGTTATGGTACTTAAGTCAGGAGAAATCCTAGGAATAAAAGCTTTTCTACATCTAAGGAATTATTTAAACAAATTCCCAGTTTTCTCATTATATCTTCTAAAAGTGAAACTACAAAATCTTAAATGTTCTTGTATGAAGATACTATTCAACTCAATAATTAACTTATATGTGTGTATGTTATAAAGATATATGAGATTTCATATTAAGTTTCTTAGAAGATACGACTTGTAAATATTAATTTCTGTTGTAGGGAAAGCATATCGGTGAACCAGAAGAATATCACATTACTGAACGATGGCGAGGGGTTGAGCAGCCATTGAATCCACAAGCACGCATTCTTGATATTTGGAGTGCTTGGTCCTCGGCACAGGAAGAAGTAAGTCCAAGATTAGTTTCAATTATGAAATATGTAATTTTTTCCTGACTTAACTTTGGTGTTCTTCACAAGAATTGAATTTTAAATGAAGAAAAACTCTCACAATAGACAAAATAATGCATCCATATATAAGTGAAATGATATTTGTAGCACATACTGAACAGGAAATATAGCAAAAAATTAAATAAAATTAAATTTGACTAATTATTCATAAAATGTATTAGATATTATTCGTGAATAAAATATTTGACTGAAATTTCAATAAAATTTTGTTGTACACATACCTATTTATGTCGGGGTGATACCCACAATTGATTCTAGGAAATAGTATATTGTATAATTAGTGGGAAAAGCATAATATTCCCAAACGACTGTGATAATTACCAGACGAGGAGCGTAGCGAAGAGTCTGATAACACAGGAGTTTGGGAATATGCTTTTCCCACGAATTATACATACTATTTTTTCTCCGATCGTTGATTTACATTTAAAAAATTAATTCAAAAATATTTCATCCAAGATGTAATCAAGTAAGTTTAAATAGGTTTCTCTATGTTCATATTGAAATATAGAAGTGGTAACCATGGAAATTACTCTGTTGTGACAAAAGTAACATAATTTTAAAGCCGGTTTTGTTTGATTCGTTGTATTTTATAAGGAATTAAAAAAGAATTAGTAAACATGAACACTGATAGTGATTATTTGTTGTCTTGCACGGCTCCTGAACTAGTAGAAGCCGCGAACGTGGCTTCACTTAATTTACTTCCGGCGAAATCCATAGAGAAGTATGAACTTGCGTACCAACGCTTCATGAATTTTTGTAGAAAAAACAACAGTGTATCCTTTTCTGAGAATGTACTGATGGCGTATGTTGCTGAATTAGCTAAAACAATGAAATCTTCGACGTTGTGGGCACATCATTCCATGCTTCGATCAACTTTGTCTGTTAAAAATAATATTAATATTGCCCAGTACCAAAAACTGGGAGCATTTTTAAAACGTCAAGCCACAGGATACAAAAAATGTAAATATTAACAACAATTATAAAAATTAAAACCATACTTTGTTTCATTTTAATGTAATAATCCATTTGTTACATTACCGCACGCTACTGCAGTGCGGTGAGAATATTACCGCACTGTTATTTTCTAATTGCTTAGCAACTGACCACTATTCTGAAATGTTGAGCTTTGCGCATAGAAAATAGGTCAAAATAGTGTCACTTTTCCCACGATCGGAGAAAAAATATATTTTGTACTCGATTTATAAAATTTTATGTGCACACATATATAACTACAGAAAATAATGTTATGGTGGGTCTCCACCAAAGAAAACTTGCTAACTTTTGTGTTGTCAACACTTTTTGGTGATAAAAGATACTGTAATTATCCTATGTAAACAAAGTTGGAAACCTTGTTTCCGTTTTTGGCGGTAAATATCAAAAGAATACCCTTGTTGAAGATATTTTTTTGCTCTGTGGGTAGGTACGCTTACAGTTGGAAACTTTTGTTGAAAGAAACATGTTTCTTACATGAACGAACGAATTGACCGATACGTTAATTGTTTTATATCACTTACAAAGTGTACTATGAAACTGAACTGATGAAAGTTATGAAAATAAAAATACAAAAAATGGATGCATGGAAAGCTATCACTGATACAATGGGGCTGCATGAACTTGAAATGAAAAGAAAAATAAAAAATTTCCCGGCATGTTTTTCAAAGAGAAAAAGAAAGTGAAAAATGACAATACGACTGGTCATCTCTTCTCAAAGTATTTAATAGTTCAATTCCTCCTTGTACTTTTCTTTCTTTGAGGCTTGGTCGCACCCAATATTTATGCTGGCGTTTTTTTTACACAAAATAATAAATACCGCCGCTGCTTGCATAATATCATCGTCGGTCGGAGACATTACCGATGGAGACATCTTGTTGTCAACTAAAATGTTTTTCAAATAGTTCGCAACTCGGTGTGGACACAATGGAAACAAAAATTGGTGATTTGCAAACAGTTGGGAACACTAAAGTTGCTAACAATTTCGATAGAAACGCACCTTTATATAAATTATCAACTACAGAATATAATTTTGCTAAAATTCAAGCCGATTGTTTCATTAAATACATTTCTACTTTTGAAAGATGAAAAAACTTTGTTGAGTTGTAAATAAGGCTTCAATGAAGATTTTTTTTCAGATAAAAATATCCCTCAGGAGAATTAAAAGTGATAGAACGTGCAGCCGACGAATGAGAAGAACAGATTCAGTTACTTGGTCGGACAGAAATTCTTGGAAAACTCTTCATCCAAAACGGCTGGCAACTCTACAAAATGAAAAGGAACCTTCAAATACGGAAGAATTATTGAAGTTAGTTCTGGCGCAAGGGGAAGTGATTAGGAAACAGTTAAAAAAACTTAGGTGAGTTGGATATATTATGCTTACAAATCAGCATATCGATATGTTGCTTGTTTGTAATTCCTCTGATATTTCTAAAAAATTTTTACTCATAATTTTCTCTGTCGGAGAAAGTTTTTCGGATTAATTTTACTCACAACAGGATAGTCGCCCTTTTTTGAATGAAGAGAAAGAAAAAGAGAAAAATAAGCAAAATAATGTATTATTGTCTCATGGTCAATGAATCGGAGAAATTTTTATGGTTGAGGGTAGAATGCCTGAATATATAGTTTAATATAAATATATACATATATATATATATATATATATATATATATATATATACATATGTATATAATATATATATACATATGTATATATATATAAATATATTATTAATATATATATATATATATTATATATATATATATATAATATATATATATTATATAATATGGAAAAACTTGTTTCACGGAATGAACCGCGGTAAAAGATTTGAAAAAATCTTGACGTTTCGGCTACTTTTGCGCAACCATCTTCTAATTCTCCTGAAGATGGCTTCGCAAAAGGAGCCGAAACGTCGAGATTTTCAAATCTTTTACGCGGTTCATTCCGTGAACCAAGTTTTTCAAATACTTTCGACCCGCGGAAATCTTTCTGAACATATATATATATATATATATATATATATATATATATATATATATATATATATTATATATATATATATATATATATATATAAAATAAATTTCTCAACTCATTCCTAGATATGTATAATAATACTTAAATTTAGGATAGTTGTGGTAGCAAATGTATCCATTTTTCCTATTTGTTTTCATGTTAATATTCATACCAGAAAAAGTGATATATAGGACATGGCCCTAATGAAAATATTGTTTATGTTCTACTTTTCATTCTGAATAAACTTTGCTTTCCTGAAAAGATCATTGTGTTGATTATTTTCCATTTGCACTCAATGTGATATTGAAATATTTCAATTTCAATATTTTCTTTTTGGTTCATAACTCTCAAATGTTTTTAATTTATTTCATTATGCCTGCTATTTAATACATATAGCGAAAGGATCTTTGTTCCACCTGGGTGTCCCACGATACCTCTCTACTTTTTTTAATCTATCTTTCTCATTACATAACTAGATTGAATTGATGAATCCTTCAAACCTGCTTCAAACCTCATTATTTTATCTTAATTATATATATATATATATATATATATATATATATATATATATATATATATATATATATATAAACAGTTGATGGAATCCGTCGTTATTATGTGATAATTTAACATGATGAACAAAACTAAATTTGAATTTACTATGTTTTTTATCACAAAATATTTTGAAAAATATAACACTGCGATTGCAATTTAGGTCACTAGACCATCATCGGGCAGATTGAGTTAAGAACTCAATCTGCCCGATGATGGTCTAGTGACCTAAATTGCAATCGCAGTGTTATATTTTTCAAAATATTTTGTGATAATAAAATAATATATATATACAGAGTGGCCACTTTTTTGATGGAATTGTATTGGTAACTTTTAAACCATAAGAGTTAGAAGGTCGGTCAAATGGAGAAAAAGTTTCATTCATAGAAGCATGGTCAAGCAGTTCAAACAAATCGAGATTATCAGGGCCGGTTATTGAGATATCATAAGAAAAGTAAATTCTGTCATTTTGATTTTTCTTTTTTTCCCACTTTATTTCGAATATTATCAAAAAATGTCACAGGTGTTTTTTATTCGACAGTAAATTATCCTCAATTTGACGTAATAGGATTTTGTATCCAACGTTTCGTACGCTCTGGGCCACCCTCAGCCTCATTTTTTTCAATACGGACGTGTATATTTTATGACACTTTTCGAAATAACCTTTTACGCTGAATTCAACGACATATCATACAATGTCATTCAAAGTTGATTTTCAGGTGATTGTGATCCTTATCCAAATTTCTTTGAGTCGGATCTGTATTACATTTACCTTTAGTTTAATTAATTAACAACATGCAATATATTTCGATAAGAAAATCAACTTACTCATCTTAAACATAATAGAACGTAACAGAATCGAAGCAAGAAACAAGTAATAATTATTTACAAATTTCAAGAGGAGAAAAACCTAATTCATAATAATTAAGGTTTTTCTCCTCTTGAAATTTGTAAATAATTATTACTTGTTTCTTGCTTTGATTCTGTTACGTTCCATTCAGTTTAAGATGAGTAAGTTGATTTTCTTATCGAAATGTATTGCATGTTGTTAATTAAACTAAAGGTAAGTAAATGTAATACAGATCCGACCCAAAGAAATTTGGATAAGGATCAGAATCACCTGAAAATCAACTTTGAATGACATTGTATGATATGTCGTTGAATTCAGCGTAAAAAGTTATTTCGAAAAGTGTCATAAAATATACAGGTCCGTATTGAAAAAAATGAGGTTGAGGGTGGCCCAGAGCGTACGAAACGTTGGATACAAAATCTGATTTCGTCAAATTGAGGATGATTTACTGTCGAATAAAAAGCTCCTGTGACATTTTTTGATAATATTTGAAATAAAGTGGGAAAAAAAGAAAAATCAAAATGACAGAATTTACTTTTCTTATGATATCTCAATAACCGGCCCTGATAATCTCGATTTTTTTGAACTGCTTGACCATGCTTCTATGAATGCAACTTTTTCTCCATTTGACCGACCTTCTTACTCTTATGGTTTAAAAGTTACCAATATATATATATATATATATATATATATATATATATATATATATATATATATATATATATATATATATATATATATATATATATATATATATATATATATATATATATATATATATATATATATATATATATATATATATTATATATATATATATATATATATATATATATATATATATATATATATATAATATATAATATATAAAATATATATATATATATATATATATATATATATATATATATATATATATATATATATACATATATACCTAATGTACCTATAACATCATAACTCTGGAGAAGACAATGTATGACAACTTTGTTATTTGCAGGCACAGTGAGCACCAAATTGGTTATCTTGAGGACAAAACACATAGGGCGAGAGTTAGAAAGCATGGAAGCAATTACCTCTTGGAAACTTACTTGAAAGGACTTCCTGAGGCTGTTAATCCAGAGCAAGAAGAACATGTTACCACAGATAAAAATAGTGATAGTGGAGTAGTTACTGAAGGCGATAGTGAACAGTCAAATAATGTAAAGAAGTCATCGAAATCTGAGGTAAGTGTTTTATCAATTTGAAACATTCCCTATCGGTGCTAGAATTATTTACAACACAGAATTGCCTATCAGGTATTTTAAGTTGCATAACCCTTCAAAGTTATTGATTATTCAATTTAGAGAAGAATGAAAATACAATATTTCAGATGCCAAACTGAATATAATTAATCGTATTTAACTATTTTAATTCGTCAAAATTATTATCAGAGATCTATACTTTCTTTAAAGAAACTAAATTTTTTATTTGTAAAGATGTCTCCAGCAGTCTTATAATTAAATTATTTTGATAGAGTTCTTTCAACTATTTCAGCTTATCCATAGAGCAATATTAACAACAACAAAAAGAATACTTTGATATAATTTAAATAAGTAGACAAAAAAATATATTTTATTTTCCTGCTATACAAATGTGAATTAAAAAATTGAATTAATAACATTTTTATAATAAAAAAATGGTATTTTATATAAATATCAAAATGTGATTTTGCAATCAAAATAATCAATAAAAAAGTGTTAAAATATTCACAAAAATTTTCGTCTTGATTTTCAGAATCCTCTAGAAAGATTCTCACCATCATCTGAAGAATTTGTCCAAGAGGATATTAAAGATGACGATTCTTGTTCAACAGTTAGTGAAAGTGTGTTGAGGGAACATCGTAATTTACTCAAAAAGATCTCCAAAATGAATAAGCAACTCCTCAAACAAGAAGAGTGTCTCGTACGGTTAGAAATAAATCTAAAAAAATATGAGAAATATAAAAATGTTACTGACGATGTAACAGAAACACTTTCAAATCTTCGAACTGAAATGACGAAAAGTGCCTGTGAGATGCAACATAATGAAATAGTTCTTGAAGAAACCAACGAACTGATAAATAATAGAAAACATTTTTTAGAAAACTTACACAAAGACATTATGAAGGAAGAACAAGAATACGAGATGCTCCAAACATTGCTCTTCAGTGCAAAACATCAAAGGCATCCTGTCACTCAGAATTATAATCCACCCACTTACAATCAGAGAAACTATAATACCAAAGAATTATTAGATACCCTAGTTTGAGGTGAAAATATATTTATACCAAAAATGTTGTACCTAAAACCCCCCTTGTCGTTTGTTTTATGTTAAATAATTAGATCTATTATAATATATGTTTTTCAAACATTGTTTTTTTTTAACATACACAATTAGCAGAATGTGATATATATATATATATATATATATATATATATATATATATATATATATATATATATAGGGTCCCTCATTTAAAAGTGTCCACCCTCCATAACTCAACAACGAATCAGAATTTGTGAAAACACTCAGACAGGTCGATTTTTGATGACAGGGGGACATGATCTGAGATACAAAGCTTATTTCTACTAGCAACCCCCTGGAGAGGGTTGCAACCCCATCAGGAATTTGAATAGAGAAAGAGGGTAGTTTTGTAGCACAAATGTATGTATGGATTCAAGTTTGTATGAACCAGCAGTTTGTGTTTAATAAGTGAATATTCACAAAGTCACAGGGTGTTTTTGATGGAATTATGGAACCGATAGAACTAAAAGAAACAGAGATGTTCTAATTGATCGTAATTTAATTTCTATTGAAAGAAAAATAATTTTAACAAACAGTATTAGTAAAAATTTACCGCAAATGCTCAAAGTGCTCGCCATAAGATTGCATGCAGCGATACAATCGTTCTTCAAAATTATTTCGTACATGCTGTAGCATTTCAGGAGTAAATGTTACGGCATTCGGCCACATTTCGTGCTCTAAGGTCGTCTAAATCTGCAAATCTGGTTTTGTAAACTCATGATTTTAAGTGGCCCCAGAGAAAAAAATCTAGCGGTGTTAGATCCGACGAACGCCCAGGCCACTCCAATGGGCCCCTTCGGCCATCCAACGTCCAGGAAACCTAATATTTGTTGTACTGATCCCCAAAAATTGGTCATGTAACGCCATCTATTGATTACTCAATTGAGATGTTTACTCAGTGGGTCAATACATCGAGCTGTTGTATCGATCGAGGTATCGATCCCTTGTTTTTTTTCTGTACTCTGTAGTCAGTATGAATAAAAGGCTGTTACTTTTCAAAACTCCGCAGGTATAGTAAATTACAACAAAATATTCTTTCCTCATCGTGAAATTCCACTTTAAAACTCAATCATAACAATATTCAGTTACTGTCTCACCTGAGCTGCAAAGTGCGGCGGAGCTCCGTCCTGCTGAAAGCGTAACTCCCCTTCTAAAAGGTTTTCATCTGCCTCCAATGCTTCGGTGATTAGAAGATCAATCACGTTTTCGAGCAAATCCAGATACACATCGCCAGTTCATCCAGGAATGAACACAGGACCAATCGAGTGATGTCCCAAAATACCCATCTAGGCGTTGAGTTTTTGTGGGTGTTGAGAATGTTGCTCCCTAAAGAGGTGAGGATTTTCATCGGACCAAAACCTACATCTATGTTTGTTGACGTTTCCGTTGAGGAAAAATGTGCATTCATCCGAAAAGCACACGTTGTACAAAAACACAGGATTTGCAATAATTTCTTGCGAAATTATTTGGCAAAATTCCATCCTCCGATCATCATCATCTTCGTAAAGTTCATGAACAAGTGTCATTTTATAAGACTGGAACATAGCCAGCATCAATATTCTGTGGACCCTTGCCCTTGAATATCCAGTTTCCTGTGACATGTTTCTAACACTTCCACATTGTTCCCGTTCAGCCATTAGTTGACCAATTACGTCGACTTGATCATTTTCGCCCGTAACCGTACGAGTGCGATTATGTTTTTTCTTTGCAACTGATCCTGTTACCTCAAATTCATGTACCAACTGAATGATAAATGAATGATAAACATTTTCATCAGGATGTCGTTCATTAAACACGGAAAAAAAATATTTAGCAGTTCTATTTGCTGGAGGTATTATTGCTGAAATAGCGAAACTGCTGTGAATTCAGCGAAAGTATTAGGTATATGCAACAAATCAGTTTGTCAAATCTTCAAGTCTCATTTTGCTAGGGGGAATACTGCACCGATAGCAATTCAGCTGCTCGAATAGCAATAACATTCAACAGATTAGTTCTGCTAAAATCCAACAGATCATTCTGTTGACATAACGAATCTCAACTGCTAAAATAACTGAATAATGCAGATTTTATGGAACTAGTTCTGCTAACATAACTAACTATAATTACAATTTGAATCTGTAATACTTGCAGGATGAGCTGCAGATTTCCTAGAAGTTCATTCTGCTCTTTCAACATTTTATGGTAAACATTGCAGACAATCATGCAGATTTAACAAAACATAAGTATTGTACAGCGTGCAGAATATTCAGTCAAATTATGAATTCTGTTACTACAACAACTATTCTGTAAATTGTACAGAACGAATCTGCTATTTTCACGGTCACGCTGCTATTATAGCGCATGGGCATATCAGTTCGCGTCTTTTCTCAACCTTTACTAATAACTCGGAGGCTGTATTAAATAAAATATTCATGTTCGTTTCTTGTTGAGTGAGTACGTAACAATGGCCGATACAGATACAGAAGATTTTCTCAAAGCTTGGGGTTTGACAAACTATGTCGAGATTTTCAGAGGTAAGTGTTCTGATAAACTTGTAATCAAAATTCTGAATATTATCCAGCAAATGTGTATTTTGTTATTAAGACAAAAATTACTGATGTTGTATTTTTCGTGCAGATAATGGAGTCACGTCAAAAGCATTAGTAATGATGCAAAACGACGGTTTGAAAGACCACATTCCATTAGCAGGGGACCGACTATATTTCTTGCCAATCAAAACAATTGGAGATCAATCCTTCAAATTCTTCCTCCAGTTACATCTTTAGAGCCAAATTCTGAAAAGGTATGCCACTTCGATTGGTTTTTGCAATTGAATTATTAATATAATAATAAGAATTAGAGGAATTGAAACACCCTTTCAATAATTATACTTATTCAAATTCAAATTTGATCTACGTTTACACGTGACTATTTCATAGTAAATTATCGATATGTTCTGAAAGTTTTAAAGTTCTACTTCAACGAGATGAGGACTGTAAAGTGTAAAATTTTAGTTTTACTGAACCTTATTCATATTGAAAATTTCTGAGAATAATAATTTTTCATATAGTACTATTTGCAAATGAGTTTTAAACTTTCAAAAATTAATTGTGCTATCATATTATAACCTTAACAGTTGATTTGAATAATCATAAAGAAAATTTTAGTCTTCCGAATAAAATGACGTGTCACAATGGAATTTTTTTTTCCAGGAGTCTACTGAGTCAGACAGCTTTTTATCCAATCTGAGGATTGAAGGCGAACAGCACCATTTCATCGATTTTAATGCTAACGAAGCAGTTGAGGGACCGTCAAAAATATCTGCTTTTGATTCAAGAGACTTATGTTGTGAGTGTGAAGTCAAACGAAGAAGAACTTGGGAATATTCTTGATAAAAGTTATGAAGGCAAGGCCTACTATAATAAATTTTGTTATTTTATTTATGCTTGAGTAAGTAATCATAACTATTTTTTTTGTACCTATTTACTAAATTACGTTCCTGAAAACATGTACCTGTGATAATTGTGATAACTTTACATTAGTAGTTTAGAAAATTATCATCTGTTAAGATGGATTACTTCAGATTATTTTATGTACCTATATAAACATATAAATATATTTTTTGATAATTTTCTTGATATGGAATATTTGTAAATATTTCTTGGAATTTCTTTAGCGATAAAATGCTCCATTAATTGAACAAATTATATATTACAAAAAGATTGACGCTTCTTTACGTATTGCAACTTCAGAAAAAATAGCCATTAATTTCTTAAACAGAACACCTAATGAAGCGTCAATCATTTTCTAACAGCTCATTTCTTCAAGCGATAGTGCCTGTTATTGCTTGAAAATCAAGAAAAATGTCACATGGATATATATACATAGGTAAATATATGTAAAACCTACTCAGACATATCTGGAAAAGTTTGTATTGAAAACGTGTGCGATATTGGGGTGTTATGTTCATTTTGTTACTTTTTGATAAATCAATTATATTTTATACATTCACATACATACTTTTATTTCCTATTTTCCAAACATCGTATTTCGAATAATAAAATTGTTAGTATGATTTATAAATGAATTAAGAACGAGAAGATACAATAAATAGTTTAATTTCCTCAGTTTTGAATATTTTAAATTAAGTCATACATAAAATTTCTTTCAACTAGTAAAAGAATATCTGTATTATTTGTTGGGTTATATCTATGTTATTGTCCTGGTAGAACAAAGTATATCATAGCTGCTAGATGCTCTTTAGCTTTGGTTCATATTCCTGGTGATGACTTATTATGAATATCATCGAGATATATTTATTTCATTGCATTTCTTATTGCTCTATTCACATTACTACATAAGCATATATATATATATATATATATATATATATATATATATATATATATATATATATATATATATATATGTGTGTGTGTGTGTGTGTGTATGTGTGTAGTAATTTGTATGAAGCAATATAAATACTATGAATGAAATATATCTTGTTGTATTAACGGTAATGTCCTGCATCAATGACAATAGATGCTGTGAATTTTACAAACCATCTTGTACAAAAAGCATGAAATTTGGTAGATTCAACAGATTTATATATTTTTATTTGCGAGACATTCTGCAGAATTAACAGAATACGAATACAATTAATCATATGAATTTGCTGAAATAGCAGACTAAACTCTCATCGAAGTGTTATTCCCAACTGGCCATACTGTTGTAGCAGCAGCATGTGTGGTACATCCAATACTATTCAGTTTGTTAAAATAACAGAATGAGATGATAAATTGTGTAGTTAAAAGTGTTGAAATTGCAATTTAAAGTTGCAACTTCAACAATTCGTAATTGCAATAGTAGTAGAACCCGTTTTTTAATTTCAACAAATTCTTGTTACTTTAACAAACTGAATTTAGCAGAAAGTGAATCGTTGATCTAACAGACTGCACTGCAGTCACTGTGGGAACAGAAATTTCTGTTGTATTTGCAATTTTTTTGTTGAATTTACCAGAAATTTCTTTCAGTGAAAATCCTCGGAGTAGCCCTAGCACAGTCATTATTCTGGAAATAAATTTTCAACATTCTCTCCTCCTACGTGTAAACCATTTTGTAATTTTTATTAAGAACGACATTTTCTGAAAGCAATAATCTCTTTGCGTATGGCCTGGCAGTGCAGATTCTCATAAGCATGAAGAGAAAAAGGGCATTTAGCAATTTTTAATCACCTTATTGTTTGTTTTTGCTTCGTCCTGGAACAAAAGATAATCACGGTTTTATCGTTACATGCAATCTAATAGTGAGAAAATTGAGAATTTGTGGTAAATTTTTACTAATACTGTTTGTTAAAAATATTTTTCTTTCAATAGAAATTATAGCATCAATTCGAACATATCTGTTTCATTTAGTTTTATCGGTACCATAATTCCATAACTCCAGTAACTTTGTGAATACTCACTTTATAAGAACACAAACTGCAGGTTCATACAAATTTGAATCCATGCATATATTTGTATATTATATATATATATATATATATATATATATATATATATATATATATATATATATATATATATATATATCAATATGAAAATATGTAATACAGTTAAGAGAAGCAAATTTTCTATTGACAAAAGGGGGTGAACATATATTAAAAAGTTACAGTTTATCATACAATACAGTTAAGAAAAGCTAATTTTATTCGAATTGAAGAAGATTAAGCACTTTGATCAGCTTTTTCGTGTTCTCTTAAAAGAACTATGACATAATTTGACTACCTACATCTATCGACAAAAATTGGAGATGCATATTTCTGCAGATGTGAATTAAGAATTTTTATATTTTCACTTGCTTGAAATTTTTCATGACGTATTATGATAGAATCTGTGGAAGTTTCTATACAGTAACTATTCATGAATGAATTACACATTAAACTTTTTTGTTGAAATGAGGACATATAGATCTTTAGGTTACGTATTGTTTACTGATACGAGTAATGAGTGTTTATTCTCAAGTAGCTACTGAAGATAATATAATTTATTATATATCATATATATTAAATAGTTAATGTAGTGAATCGAACATAAGAGATCGTACAGTTTTTAAATTAAAATGTGGAAATTGTTAGGAGAATGACAGTTAGTATTGAATGTTTAATGCAAATCTTTATTGGAACATTTTTTAGTATTATATACATTACTGCATATTCTCTACGAAAATCATTATATACTTTTACATTTCACTCAAACATAAACACAAAAACTCATCTCTTCGATAACTCAAGCTCAAAAAGTATATCTGCCATCAAGATAACAGCGAAACAAAAACAAAATATCGAACAGAAGTAAAATAAATGTGTATATGCCTCTTGCTGATTCCACCTTCTACTTAGAAAGTTTGCCTTTTTCGGCAAACTATTCAAGAAGTGATATATTCCAGACCTGAAACAAAAATAAGGAATATATATATATATATATATATATATATATATATATATATATATATATATATATATATATATATATATCAGAGAAAGATTCCGGGGTTCAATCCGATTTCGGAAGTTTTGTTGGCGCTGAGAAGCACCGTTTGTAGTTGCCGTCGAGTCACCAGACGTACAGCAGCACTTGAAAATGCCAAATGAGATTTTGGCGAAACGTCGTGAAACAAACGGTGCTTCTCAGCACCAAGTAATCTTCCGAAATCGGATTGAACCCCGGAATCTTTCTCTGATTCATTCCACCATCCGAGAAAACATACGACACAACATATATATATATATATATATATATATATATATATATATATATATATATATATATATATATATATATATATATATATTATATATATATATATAAATATAAAATATATAATATATATATATATATATATATATATATATATATATATATATATATATTAATACATTCGGTATCACGTACCTATTCACAGAAGTTACAATATTTCGAGGTTAGCTTTGTTTTATTTTATATATGGTGAAAATCTCTGATTACCACTACCTAACTCTAAAAACAACTCGTCCCAAAGAATTAGAAGTGAAGGTGGCATCTGTGATATCAGTTTAAGAATAAATGGCTTTCCTCAAACTATCGGCCAATAAGCCGTAGCCAGGTAGTTTATCGTGTTATGGAAAGCCTTTTTGCAGACATAGGTCCCCGTATAAGGATAGGTTCATCTTAGCAAAACTTCGGAAAAGGAAAGCTTCACAGGGACCTAATATTGATAATCATAATACTCAAGTATAAATATGGAAACCTAACTTAAGTTATCCTAGTTTTCATATGTTTCTATATGTTCTGTACTTGAATAATTACTTGCATTATATTGTGGCTCATTTATTCTTGGAATAGGTTTCATATAACTATTCTCAACTTCTCTAATTTTTTTCCTGTTAATAATAATAAGAATTGTTGATCATGCTGATGCCACTAATGATTTTTTTTCTTATAACTTTCTATATATATATATGTATATATATATATATATATATATATATATATATATATATATATATATATATATATATATATATATATATATATATATATATATATATATATATATATATAAAGGGCCGTAACCAGCACTGCTTTCTAGAGGGGACTTAACAAATTTTTGAGGGGGCTTGTTTTTTACATAGTACTGAAATAAATATACGTGAAAAAAGATAGCAATATACAGCTTTTCTGTCTTTTTACCTAGAAGTGTATACTGAAAAACGAATATTAATTGGAAAATATTTCGGTAAAATAAAAAAATTTATTCCAATAAAAATAATAAATAAAAAATCTCTCATAGAAAACTCTTATAAATAAATAAAACAAATCGAAATAAAAAATTTAAAAAAAATTAAAATGTTCTTTCAGCATTAAATATAAACAAATAAATATATCTATAGACGTTTATATCATAGAGCCACTTTTTGGAGGAAGGTTATAGATTTAAAAAATGCAGCCTACAAATTCATGTTTGAATATTTAGCTCAATTTGCATTTACTCTTCTAAGGTTACCGTCATCCAATTCATTCGTGGAAAGGATATTTTCATTGATTAATATTGTTACATGTAAAAGTCGAAATGAAATGATACTAAAAAAGTTAAATTCAGTTGTGTCTATTAGATCTCACTTGAAAATAAATGAGATTTGCTGTATATAATTTGAGCCTAGCAAAGCTATGTATGCAAAATTTAATTCTGATATGTATCAGTAGCAGAACCAATCCACAACTTCAAGCACAGACAATGCTGATGATGATGTAATGATGTCTTGTGAACAGTTCATATAAAAATAAAGATATTTGTAACAGAATCGTGGTTTTGATTGTAATAGTAATTTAAGTAAAAAGTCCCGAAAATACCTATTATTGTATTTCCGACGAGTAGGCAACATGTTGGGTGCACTATTTCTTCGTGCAGTTGCGAAAAAATCATGATTGCGATTTTGGGCGACAAATTAGCAGCAAAACACGTATGAAATAACTCCTGGAATAAGTGACTTTTATATGAAAAATACCTGTTACCAATGTTTCCCCGTTAACATGTCGCAACCACGGTTGCGCTTTTGGCCGACAAATCAGCGTCTAAAGTGCAACACGGCTCTGAAAAATCTGGCAACCCTGATGGTAGCCGCTCGTTTGTCGCTATTTCATTTTAGGATAAAAAACGTCAACATGTTTTGCGGGTTAAAAGATGCCGGAAATAAATAATTTTAAGTCAGTTTTACAATTAGGTAGATTTGTTTGTAACTGGGCTAGTTTTATGTTTCAACTCAGATATAAACATTTTTGGTTTGTAAAAATTCTGGAATCTTTTCTAGCGAGGGGGCTTAAGTAATTCCAGAGGGGGCTCAGCCCCGCTGGCTGGGCCCTGTACATATATATATATATATATATATATATATATATATATATATATATATATATATATATATATATATATACATCAGGGGCGGCTAGTCAAAGGAGGCTAAGGAGGCTAAGCCTCCTCAATAATATTCCGTATATCACTAATATATTATATTGAATAGTCAGCATTCAGCATATTCATATTAATCAAAATCATATTTTTTTATGCACCTACCTTCCTTTCAACCTAGTTGAAAGTGAGGAATCTTTCACCGATAAAGTAACTTTAAATACAGCACGCGGATTAATATCTTACTTACTAGATAAGGAATTTATATATTTTTTAAACATCTTTAAATTAATTTTTGAACAAACAGAAATAGTTTTTCAAATCTTACAGCACAAGTTTTCAGATATAATTTACTCACAAAATCGGCGCAAGTTGTTCTTGGAAAAAATTTCAGAATATATTTTAAAAATCTATTTTCTGTATTTCAAACTACTGATGATACGACTCAATTTAGCCCAAAACGAAAGAAATTCAGTTACGCAGATATGGAGCTTCACATTAAACAAATATTTTATGAAATTTTGGATACTATTAGGGGTCAAATAGAAATAAGGTTCTCTGATTTGAAAGAACTGCATTTCTTCGACTTACGCAATAAAAATTTGTTAACCGGATTTTCGGCTAATTTTCCATATAACCTTTTGGAAAATTTATGTCAAAAATACACTTTTTTTGATAAGGTGGCCATAAAAAGTGAACTGTGTGTTGTTTATAATGACAATGAGATTTTGGGGCAAAATGAAAATCATGTGAGGACTATTAAATACCTTTTTGATAATGATTTGAATCAAGATTTACCCCAAGTTTATAAACTCTTATGTCTAATTGTTTCTATCCCGGTGACATCGGCTTCCGTAGAGCGCTCGTTTTCCACTCTTAAGAGAATTAAAACTTTTTTAGGAAATTCAATGAGCCAGGATCGTTTGAAAAATATTAGTTTGTTGTCTATTGAAAAGGAATTGGTAAAACTTTTGGCGAAAGACAAAAAATTTTATGAGGATATTATAGATCATTTTGCTAACGTTAAAGATCGCAGAATCCCGCTAATCTTCAAAAATATATAATAACTTTTTATTTGCTCTCACCAGCTGTTAACAAATTCGTTAAGTAGGTAGGTAGGTACCTATTTTGTGAAAGAAAAAAACAATTTGATGAATAGATGAATTGATTAAGTAGCTGAGAAGAGTTTTTGTGAATATTGTAAATAGGAGTTGTAGGTCTCAAGGTTGAGACTCGAAAGTGAAAACAAATTAATAGCTTAGGGTGCTTGTTTTACTTTGATTTTCTTTAAATTATGAGGCGGTTGACCTTGAAATCCTAAAAATTTTCGCCTATGGTGTATTTCTTAACACCTCTTGTAGCCTCCTCAAACCAAAACCTCACGAGCCGCCACTGATATACATATATATATATATATATATATATATATATATATATATATATATATATATATATATATATATATATATATATATATATATATATATATATATATATATATATATATATATATATATATATATATATATATATATATATATATATATATATATATATATATATATATATATATATATATATATATATATATATATATATATTTAAGTTAATATATAAGGAGTGCTCAACCTGTCAATATTTTCCTTTATTTCTTGGTCTTCAACAGCATCATTACAATATGGTGTATCTGCGTCAGCTAACGAAGAATGAACATCATCCTGTGCATCAGTTTCCACAACCGTATCTTCTTTTATTTTAACTAAATCAGCAGCTAAACTGAAACATGTAAAGAGATATCAGACTTTCGCACTTATTATCCGTTATATTCCACAGAAGAATATTGTATAACCATCTGTTACAATTTCAACGGAATATGCAAATTAATATCTGCAGGTGTAAATGTATGATAGAACACTATTAGCAATATGATGAAGAAGTTTTGGACTCTTTCATTGACATATTTCAGATGATTTTGGTTCTAATGATTTTCATTAATATAAAGCAAATGATAGAATTGAAACTGAATGATTCACTCATTCAGATGAGATGGAATGCATTTTATTGAATTCCACATACATGTTTTGCTCAACGCGTGATATTTATAGTAGATAGTAGAAATTGTTTTCACTGAAAGTATTGAAGTGATCGAATAAAATATTTTCTCCACGATCATCACAGAATTCGCCAATTCTGATATCAAATTTGATTACAGAATGCTGGAATTCTATCTCTTGAGATTGAAGAAATATTCTGCAACACCTCTGCCCCCATGCAATTTAAATGTATTTACATTCTCTCCCTTGTTATAGAATAATATTCTCACACTGGCTAGCAAAAATAACATTAGCCTTGACGCAGTTGACTGTCATCGTAGTGGCAAATTTAAGTAAGTGTCAAAATTATTGCTGCCACGTTTTCATTCGATAATATATAATGAGTAGCATGAATTTATTCAGTGATTCAGAATCAGAGTGTGAAAATACACCACCTGAAATTACAAAATAAGTAAGTCTCATCAATTACTGGATCTAATACACCGCTAATCATGCCTTTCACTTCAAATTATGTGACTGTTAGTAAGTTCATCTTCTACAAACCACGCAATTGTTGAAAATTCTTCCAATAATGCACCAGTTTTTCATTTCGAGAACTGTACAAATATAACAATTAATACAAAGTAAAATGTTTCTTGAATTATTGAGTGTTTACCTAATATAATTGTGATTGGGTTCTGTAATATAAATTATCTTTTGTTCGTTTTCATTGGGAAATCTATATTTAAAATTTTTTATCGTGGAGAAAGTATAGTCTGCTACTCGGTTAGAATGAAAATTCGTGATGCTCGTGGTTCCTCACGCTCGCCTTGGGCTCGCGCTCGGAACTTTTCCACTCGCATCGAATTTTCATTCTAACCTTGTTCTGTTTTGATAAAATCATAATACTTACTCTTTTCGATTTGGTTTAGCTATGTTTGAAAGACCGTTCGTCTTCAAAAAACATTCCGACGTTCTTCTAGAAAACTGCCCTGTAGATTTTCTCTGATTATCTTTCAGGGTTGCTATACTATTTCTTCTTTCAGTTAGAAGTTTTGAACTTCTTATATGTCGAGTTGTGTGTTTTTCTCTTCTTGAGTTTTCTTCCTTTGTCTCATCTTGGTGGAGTAACCTTTGAAATAAATATATGGATACACATACATAGATATATATATATATATATATATATATATATATATATATATATATTTATTTATGTTATATATAGATATATATATATATAATATAAATATATATATATACATATATATATATATATATATATATATAAATATTTATATAATAAATATAATATATATATATATATATATATATATATATATATATATATATATATATATATATATATATATATATATATATATATATATATATATATATATGTATGTATATCTATCTATCTATATATATATATATTTATATATATATATATATATATATTTATGTAATATATATATATATATATATATATATATATATATATATATATATATATATATATATATATATATATATATATATATATATATATATATATATATATATATATATATAGATGTGTGTGATGTGTATTTGTATATTTTCAATATTTTCTCTCATACCTCAGTCAAATTTTTGCTGATATTCGAAACTGCGAACTTCTTAATAGATTACTTCTCCATTTTTAACAAAATATTCACTACTATCGATAACTACTAATACTAAGGCACATATATATTCTAATACACATTTTTAAAAGAAGTGATTATTGAGTATCATTCTGTTATTACTTTTTAGAAGAAAATTATGGCTAATGATAAATTAGCTATGAAATATATTTGATATTTCATTCAATAAAATTTATTATTTCTAATAAATACATTATTGAAAATTTTTAATATTAAGTTGAAGTATCAATTATTAACTCACTTCGTACATTGCTCTTTGCTCAAATTCCTTTTTTGCTTCAAAGAATTGACATATTTTACCATTAGCTGTGCATCATTTGACAACTTTTCTTCAAGCTGTGCTGCTCCATATCTTTCAGCGGAAGAAAAGGCAAGTGCTGAAGCTTTCACTACTATGTTGATTTGAGCTAGTATTGTTGCCACTAGTTCAGTGGTTTCCATATCCACACAAAGTCTCGTCAAATTGTTGACGCGTTCTGTGAGACTTTGGATTTCGTTATTTAAATTTTTTTCTGTTTGATCTCTGGTCCTTCTTCGTCTCTCACATCGTTCTTTTATTGTTGTGGAGTCTATTGTAAGGGTCAGAGAGAGGGCTGCAAATTTGTTCTCGAGTGCTTCTTCTTCCTGACTACAGAAACTCAAAACATGAAATTAGTAACATTAAATTCTAAATAAAATACAGAAAAATTATACCCTTGAAGTCGTATTACTGATGCTCTCAGGTAGTACCTCAGTCTTATAATTTTATATGGCAGCACTAAGACCATGCGAAAATGCGAAAAACATTATACCATTATTTAGATTATCATGTTGCACAAAGAGCTGAGAAGATATCATTTAAAGTTATTGAAACGAAAATATACCGGTATAATATGTATGTTCCCTAAATAAAACAGTTTGAAGAACAACAAGATTCAAATCTATATTGTAAAAGAATAAAAAAAACATCACTTTAGGCTATAGTAAAAATGAGAGAAAATAACGAGCATACGCCTTCTTTGTTACTTCACCCTGTGCACTTTCAGTTATGAATTTTACAGCATATTTTGCTATTTCAAAATGATACATATACAAAATATTTACTAGAAATACCTATAGGTCAACATTTCCTGTCCTCGTCTTCTTCAAAATTGTTTTATTTATATATATATATATATATTTTTATATATTTTTATATATATATATATATATATTATATATATATATATATATATATATATATATACTAGCTGACCCAGCAAACGTTGTTCTGTCATTTAAATTATTTTTATCTTTCTATCTAACAATCTATCTATCTATCTAGATAGTTATATATCTTTCTATCTATCGTTCTATCTATCTATTCATCTATCTGCCGATCTATCTCTATCTATCTATTTATCTAGATAGTTATCTATATTTCTATCTATCTATCTATCTAACTATCTATCTATCATTTATCTATCTATCAATCTATCTGACCCGGCAAACGTTTAAATTATCTAAATGGCTATTAAAAAATATGGGTTGTTGATAGAAGGGTGAAAATTTAGGGTTTTATGTATTTTTAATGCAACATCATAAAAAAATAAAAATAAAAATTTTGTCCAAAAAATTTATAAAAATGTTTGGGGTCACCATACCACTAATCACTTAGGGGTATGAAAAACATATTACGACCTATTCTCGGACCGACTTTTGTTATTTTCGATTGCCATCTTGCAATCCTATTACGGATCTGTGGATAAAATAGAAAAAATGAAAATCGAGATGGAAAAATAGGGGTTGATTGTAGAAGGGTAAAAAATTGAAAGTAATATGATTTTTTTTATTCTGACAAAATGAAAATGAAAATCTTTTCAAAAAAAATTGAAGTTTTTAATTAGCAAATGAAAAATAGGGGTTGATCGTAGAGGGATGAAAATTTAGGGTTGTATGTATTTTTGGATGCTGTATCATAAAAAAAACGGATGAAAAATATATGTTGGCCAATTATCAGACCTAGCCGATACCTATGCATACAAAATTTCATGAGAATCGGTCGAGCCATTTCGGAGGAATTTAACTTTTAACACCGCGACACGTGAATTTTATATATATATATATATATATATCTATATATATATATATATATATATATATATATATATATAAATCATTCCGGAAGAAATAATATCTAGATAATTCTTCCATGCGATTGTAGGAGGCTTTAATTACTTATTAAATCGCAATGAATATTCAAATCATTGATAAATTCCGCAAAAGTGCAATTATTGTACAATCGATAATCTGAATTCGTATTCATCTTAATAACTTCACATTTTTGTATCAATGTTCTCGTATATATTCGAATAGAAGTGATACAACTAATGAGGCTATCAAAATTTATATCTTCCATTCGTTCAGATTTCTACATATTTCTTTTAATGTCTTGAGATAAAACTGTCAGTTTCTCCAGATGGATTAGCAGATAAATGAAAATTGTCAAATTTGTTTCAATGTTTGATTATTGTTAATTTACGATACTTTCTTGAGGGGTGAGATAATTTCATACTATATTCACTTATAACTTTATAAAGAAATAAAAAAACTAACTTCTACAGGTTGGAATAAAAATCTATTGAGTAAACGCGTTTCGTCATAACATTGACCTCATCTCGTACTAAACTGTGGTAGGTATGGAAGGAAAAAGGAAACACACGTGTTTCATTCCTCCCTGAAGTATGTGTCAGGGAGGCGGGCAGCTTGAGTTTGGGATTAACTCCTTCAGCTAGATCAGAGGATACCTACACTTGTATGTACAAGTGCATTAAGGATAGGTGAGACGGGATATTTATGGAACATAGGAAGTGTGGGTAGGGTTCAGAGGATTAATACTGGCCCAGCATTCGCCTTATAAGTTTGCAAGCAGTGACTTACATTACCATGAGCAAACCTCTGAAAAAAAACTCATGGCAGACCAGTCGGCCCCGGGGTTTGAACCCGAGACCTCCCAAATACTAGCCAGCGTACCTAACATACTCGACTAACTAGCTTGGTTGAACTCTGGTATTACAAAACAAGCTATTTATACGAAAATTGAATAACAATAAACAATTCATTCAGAGTTACTAGTAGGTACATTGAACAGATTAAGGAGAGGAGAAGGGTTTCCTTTAATCTGGTCGTTAACTAGGTTTCCGGAATTTTTATATTTATTGATGTACAGTTGGTTTTGTGGAGACTAATTTCTAACTGTCATATATTATAATTGTGATTAAATGTATGGTTTTCTTGAATAAGATGGCACACATAATTAGAGTCAGTTTTCTGCTTAATATAGCTACGTTGGTGTTGAAATTTCTAATTGTACGTCCTATATAGAATTTTTCACAATCGTTACAGTCGAGTCTATAAACACCAGTACGTTCATCTCTATGAATTTTCGATTTGTTGTTTTTAATCAATTTTCCAATGCTATTGTTGGTTTTATATGAAATTTTGAAAATTTGTTTATGAAAAAACAATTTCACATAACAAAATTTCATGAACGTACCGGTGTTTATAGACTCGACTGTAACGATTGTGAAAAATTCTATATAGGACGTACAATTAGAAATTTCAAAACTCGAATACACGAACACCAACGTAGCTATATTAAGCAGATAACTGACTCTAATTATGCTTACCATCTTATTCAAGAAAACCATACCTTTAATCACAATTATAATATATTACACTTAGAAAATAGTTTCCATAAAACCAACTGTTGAGAATCCCTATACATCAATAAATATAAAAATTCCGGAAACTTAGTTAACGACCAGATTGAAGTAAACCCTTCTCCTCTCCTTAGTCTGTTCAATGTACCTACTAATAACTCTGAATGAATTGCTTATTGTTATTTAGTTTCTCTAGGAACCCCTCTGTTATATTCAATTATCGTATAAATAGTTTGTTTTGTAATACCATAGTTTAGTACGAGATGAAGTCAATGTTATGACGAAACGCGTTTACTCAATAGAGTTTTATTCCAAACTGTAAAAAGTTAGTTTTTTTTTATTACTTTATAAAGTTATGAATATGAACTTCGACCAAGTAAATGCCAATTCAATTCAATATTCACTTATTTCAACTAGCAATCGAATATTTTTCAAGAGTGATTGAATGAGGATGATACTTCATATTGAAACAATGGTAAAATAAAAATTTACACATAACAAAGAGGTAAATACAGAGATGTATAAAAATAATTAGTAGGGAAGGAAATTCCATACTGGAGGACTAGTCAGATAGTTTTGTGATTTTGAGAAAATTGGCAACGAGGCTTGTTCTATCGTTAATCTAGCTATTCAATAGGAAGCCTGAATTTTTAACACTTTTTCATTAGCTTTATATGTATGGTATACCGTATCTTTGTAACGGAATCTTTGAAGGTGATCTTCACCCCCTTCAAAACGTCGAAGTGATTTGAAACTTCGCACACTTCTCAAAGCCTGATGACAATGCAATAATTTAAATAGCTTATCTCATTATCCTGATCAGGATCTTCAGGTTCAGCGATTTTGAAAATCCGATACCCGGTAGTGTCTTTGTGCCAATTACGCGTTTAAAAACGTTTTAAAAATATAAAAGCAAAGATAAATGACAAAAATAAAAAACACGCTTTAGAAGTAAGCAGAACTTAAAAATAGAAAACAAACAACAGTTAAAAAAAAATAACGCGCGTTCGTAGATAATCGAACTAAAAAGTAGAAAATAAATATTAGTTAATCAAAAAACTAAAGCTCTACTTTTACGAATATATGTCATTAAAATATTATAAAAATTAAGTGCAAGCACCTCACGTATTTCTACAATAAAATGAGGGATTTAGGTGAATAGTGTAATGGGAATGGTCTTTCTCTCAATAGTACAAAAACCAACTTTCTAGTTTTTACACCGGTTAGAATTGTGCTAGATTTTAGCTGACTACTTAAAGATAAACAAACAAGCCTCATACAAAAAGATTCCACCAACTTCTTGGGAATTACAATTGATCAGCACTTATCTTGGAACAACCACATTCAAAGTGTATGCTCTCAACTAAGTATGTAGTAGAAATTTTGCCATATTACAACTTAGGCAATATGTTGACAAGGAAACAATAAAGATGCTTTATTATTGCTCAATCCAGTCAATATTAACATACGAATTATTGGCTTGGGGTAACTCCAGTAATATAGGTGCAGTTTTTGTGTGCCAAAAAAGAATTCTCAGAACAATGTTTTCGTTGTCTTTTAGAGAATCTTGCCGTAATGTTTTTAGCTCTGAAAGAATTCTAACGGTTGTGAATCTCTATATATTGCACTGTGCCTGCTATCTTTTTAAGAGTTTGGATCAACTTGAAAAGTGCGGTGATATAAATAAATACTCAACAAGAGCAACAGACAACCTTTACATACCAGCAGCTAGGTTAACTTAAGTCCAAGAAGGGTCAGGAATAACATCTTTAAAAATTTTTAACCACTTGCCCTCCAACTTAAAGGATATCCAAAATATCAAACTTCTTAAGATAAAACTAAAGAATGTGCTGGCTGTGAATCCATTTTATTCTGTTGCTGAGTTTTTTGGTTGTACTTTTTAAGAATTTTTATAAATATGTAAGATTAGTATTATAGTATGTAGTTTCTGTTTTTTATGTTTATATGTTTAGATTAGTATTATAGTATGTAGTTATTGTTTTTTATTTTTATATGTTAGTATAATTGGTTTTTTTTTAAACTTTTACTTTTAAATTACTTTTACTTTTATTGACAATTCCAATACATGTATTTTTATGTCTATGGAAATAAACAATTTGAATTTGAATTTGAATTTGAAAATATATTTTTTGGTTAAATTTAAATTGAGAATAGTATTCTCAATTTAAATTTATTGAAAATTATTTTCTACTTTTATTTCAGTTATCTACACACCGTGTTTTTTTAGGTTTTTTTAATTATTATTTATGACATTCATTAATCTGAAGCGCTTCTAATAAATTTAGTTTAAATCTCTCATTTTCTGCATTTAATATTTCAAAGTGTGAAGCGAATGGGTGATTTTCATTGATTAAATTGTTCGCATAATATGAATTCTATTTTTGTTTATCGAAGCGCCTTGGCCTTTGGACTTATTTTTTCCGAATTCTTTTATACAGGGTTCAATGAAAATAATTTTTATGAAAACGAAAAACAAAGCAAAAAAATTAGTAACGAGATGTTCATTTTTTAAAATCTATTCTTTAGATTTTTATTCTTTGGGGATACCTCAAATCATGTGTTTATGTTAGACGACCAACTTCCTTGCAGATGTTGAGACAAAGAATAGTCCAGGAATATGAACTAATGCGTTTTAAGCTAATTATTCGTTTTAAGGGATTATTTGCACTTAACGCATGTACGAATTCGAAAGATCAAAATCTATTTGAACCTACAAAAATATACAGGGTCTCATCTAAATATAAAAGAATTGAGGGTATTTCTGGTTAAACCAAAAATACAATATCAACAAACAAATAGCACTAGATTAATTATGCGTTATTGCAGTTGCCTGCAAAATTTTATATATACCTTCCTTTTCATTTTAAAGATATTTGCCTAGTTTCATAATTTATACCAGTCCACTATACATACTCAGACATTGCAGAACATATGTAAATATATTTATTTATTTTTGATTGTAATTCTCACATTTTTATGTCGCTAAATTTAAAAGAGGATATCCTTTGACACTTATATACCTTCTAAAATTCACAGTCATTATTCGAATTATCAAGGCAGTCTTCGGATTTCCACAGGAAATAACTTGAGAAATCAGTCAACCTTACTAAATATTGTCATGGTGATATTTTCGTGATCTCATGGAGAAATTTACTTATAAAAAAAACCTTGCCAAATTAACGTTTCTTCTATTTAGCAATATTCATGTGAATTTTTGAGTATGTCACGATCATGAATATTAAAACACTAATAATTTTAACATAGCCTTCTATTCTTTATTTTTTATTATTCTATTAATCCACTCTGAAATAAAAAATATTCATTAATCCATTAAAAAAATTACAGTTGAACAATGTGATAAATTTTGGTTACTAAACACCTTAATAGCTATCGTGTGGACTCAAATATGTTCGGAATAGCTCTGTTTTTTTCATCATAAATGAATTATACAAAAAACACTAGAACTATTTGGTTGATTGTAATTAAATAGCATTCAAGGTTATGGAAACGCATTAGCTACGCTTCATTAAAACTTAATACTTTGCAATTTTACCTTGTCTGATCACCTATTAATCCCATTTCTTCCAATAGTTGATCAGGTATGATAGGAAACACATTTACTTGTTGTTCATCACTGAATGCTTTAGTTGAGTTCGTGCAACAATTGGATTTATCGCTGTCGTTACATTCAAGATGCTGTAATCAGAATAAACTGTTTAATATGGATATTTCCAACTACGAAAAAATAGTTATTTGTTCCATGACCTCATTTTTGCAGGGAATAAATTTGGAAATTCAGACCAAAAATAAATTTGTGTAAAAGTGCAACATTGTATTCTACGATACGATGTTTCAAATTACATAAAAATTATATAACCAACGAGTCGAGGTATTAAATCAATTCATATGTACCTAGATATATTAGAAACAATTAACTTATTGGATATATAGGTCTGTATATATATATATATATATATATATATATATATATATATATATATATATATGTTAATTTTCAGGTTCTCGCGGAGATAATCTGGTTGTCTGGTTTCCCGGGTTTGTATCCGCGTATGGGCTTCGTCTTCGTTGAAGTCTGCTCGACGTTTCGGCAAAATCACATTTGCCATCTTCAGGTAGCTCTTCTTGGTCGGACGTACAGTTCAGTGTATTCATTCCGACCAAGAAGAGTTACCTGAAGATGGCAAATGTGATTTTGCCGAAACGTCGAGCAGACTTCAATTAAGACGAAGCCCATACGCGGATACAAACCCGGGAAACCAGACAATCCTATATATACCGTAGAACGGGGCTAAATTGGAAATGCGGGGATATTTTAGAATTCATAAACCTGTAACTTCATCTGGCAATCCTGTTTAGGTACAACACAATTCCGCGTAAATTACACTGTAATAGTATAGTACATAACCTTACTTATTCAGACTTTAGATGATTTCAGTATTCGTAAGCGTGGTAATGGTCTGTTAGACATTGAAAGTGAGGCGGAAAATCAACCAATATTTGAGCCTGTCAAACTTTCAGTGCTAGTGCGTCGTGGGTGAGAGTTATAGCAGTTAAGTTTTATATAAAAAATGGTGTTGATGTTGATGAGTCATTGATATGGGAATGCTTGATTGCACCTACACCGTTAATGATATCGAAACGAACCAAACGGTTCTGCAAATGGGAGGTCAGAGTGCAGTTCGTAAAATTATTTTGCCCTTTACAGGGTGTACCATTTTTACGGAGCAAATTTTAAGATACTTTTTTTAAATGGCATTCTATAAATTTTTACACATATTTGAATTTGTCCTTTATTGAGATTTGTAAATTCGTTAAGTTTTTGCAAATCGCTTCAGCCGTTCAGAAGTTATTTAATTTTTTCTGAAAATTAATGCCTTTGCAGGCATTTTCTTAAAAAATCGCAGGGCACTTGTTTTTTTGAATATCAAGTTTTTATTTGGGCTGTGTCTAAGTAATTGTTCTGGGTATCTTTTGACGGAGAGATAATCTATTTTAATTGTGACATTACCTTACTGTGACACATTGATTATGGTACACTTTAAAAGGCCATATCTTTCAAATGGCACTCTATTTATTTGATTACTTAGTCGCATTGAACATGTCATTCTTCATCTTTTCTATATTCACGTTTTTTTTCCAAAAGTTGATGGTTTAGAAGATAATTCACATTTAAAAAAAAATCAACACATTTTTTCATCTTTTAAACGAGTGACATGAAAAACAATTAATTCTGATAACAGACTTTCACTTGTTCATTGTTGTTATCCATGGCCTTCTATTGATTTATGCATTCAATTTCAGAAAATTGTCTTTTATTTGCGCGTTTCTGAGAAAAAGTTTATAGTATCATATATTTTTGAAAAGGTAAAAAAAAGACAAATTTTATAGTCTATAAATATACAGGGTATTCCATTCGAAGTTTGCTTCATAACTCAAAAATAGTAAACATGTAACAAAAATTATCTACACCGATGCATTCTACGGAAAAAAATCTATAAGAATTTTATATTACATTTTCGATAAGATGAAGGATAACGGCAAAATGCAACATTTTCAAAAATGCCCTGTATCTTAAAAACTAAAAGAGTTATTAAAATTATGTTGACGGCATCTTCAGTTTTTCGAAAATGTAGCACAGTGTCGCGAAAACCGCAACCCTCTATCTTCAAAAATAACGGAGATACCATTCAAAAGTACCCAAAACTGTACTAAGCTTCTGTAATTTGATTTCAGTAATTTCTCATCAAACTTTGAAATTGACGCCCGCAGCAGTTACGTTGACGCCTGTTATCAGAATTTATTGTTTTTCATGTCACTCGTTTAAAAGATGAAAAAATGTGTTTTTTGAAAATGTGAATTATCTTCTAAACCATCAACTTTTGGAAAAAAAACGTGAATATAGAAAAGATGAAGAATGACATGTTCAATGCGACTAAGTAATCAAATAAATAGAGTGCCATTTGAAAAAATCAAGATATGGCCTTTCAAAGTGTACCAAAATCAATGTGTCACAGTAAGGTAATGTCACAATTAAAATAGATTATCTCTCCGTCAAAAGATACCCAGAACAATTATTTAGACACAGCCCAAATAACAACCTGATATTCAAAAAATTAAGTGCCCTGCGATTTTTTAAAAAAAAGCCTGCAAAGGCATTAATTTTCAGAAAAAATTGAATAACTTCTGAACGGCTGAAGCGATTTGCAAAAACTTAACGAATTTGCAAATCTCAATAAAGGACAAATTCAAATATGTGTAAAAATTCATAGAATGGCATTTAAAAAAAGTATCTTAAAATTTGCTCCGTAAAAATGGTACACCCTGTAAAGGCCAAAATAATTTTACGAACTGCACTCTGACCTCCCATTTGCAGAACCGTTTGGTTCGTTTCGATATCATTAACGGTGTAGGTGCAATCAAGCTTTCCCATATCAATGACTCACCCTGTATATGGAACCGAAGCTCGTCCAAGTCAAAATCGTCAAAGCTAATTCAACTTAAATTATTTTCCATACATAATCCAAAAAGGTGTACTTTCTTACAACATTGGTCCAGCAGCAAAGCAAATGAAAATGTGAGTTGTGGAAAGTCACAAAATACATACAAAGTAAAAAGAAAACAACCTACACGTGACAAGTTGTGAAACGAATGGCAACAGTCTGGACTGTTTTTTGTCGCAAGTTTTCAACTACTACATAACCTGACTTGTCCATTTATTAGTTATTAATAATTAGATTTTGGTTTTCTGAAATTGTTTTAATTATTGACATGTTAACCTTTTGGATATTCAATAATGTTTTTTTTTTTAACTCGAGAGACCTACAGTTTAACGCCGGTTCCGAACGGCCAATGGGCTTGTAAACTATGTACATTACCCAACAATTTTTAATCATATATAACCACTAAATTCCGGACATACACAACACCCAAGAGCGAGGTGGGACTCGAACCCACAATCCTCGGTTTACAAACGGTATAAGGCGGTTCACCTTACCGCTGGTCTACCGAGGCCTCTATATTCAATAATGTTGTTTATGTATTTTTGAATCTATTTGCTCTTTATACTGTGCAATTCGTTTGACAACTTATTGTCACATGTACGTTGTTTTCTCTATTCTTTTTATGTATTTTGTGGCTTTTCCACATCTCACATTTCAATTTACTTTGCTACTATTTGAGTATTTCAACTTTTCGGTATCCTGATGAAGGTCCCAAACTAAAAACCGAAATATAGATATTCATGACCAATGTTATTTGATTTGAATTTAGACCCTTTTGTGGGTACCAAATCATTTGTATAATATATATATATATATATATATATATATATATATATATATATATATATATATTTATATAAATATATATATATATATATATATATATATATAACTTTTTTATAATTATTAGCAATAACAGGCTTGGTGAATCTCAAAAAAATTTCATTAAAAAGTTGACGTTTCGCCACGACATTCGTGGCTTTTTCAAAACTTTTGATATAGTGAAATTTCTTTGACATTTACTGATCGAAAAAATTTGAATAGTTAAAAAAGCCTAATATGTTTCATCAAAAATTTTTCGGCTGTGGCCGTTCTCTGTTATTCATTACGTGCTATTCAGTCCAATATTAACATTCAAATCTGTTATTATTAGATGGTAAGGGAAACCACAGAAACCTTTACCCACGCAATGTTCGAAATAGGTTTAAATTATTTTGATTTTGAAAAGTCAAAGAATAGGGTACTATTTATCTTTTTTTCAAAGAAAAGTTTTATTACGGCTGTGGCTGTCTTCAGTTATTAATTACGTGCTATTTAGTCCAATATCAACACATCAGGTCTGTTGATATTAGATGGAAAGGGAACCACAGAAACCTTCACCCACGTAATGTATAAAATCGGTTTAAAATATTTGATTGTTGGATTTGTGTTTAAAAAGACATTCCTTGTAATTTTGGAGATATATATATATATATATATATATATATATATATATATATATATATATATATATATATATATATATATATATATATATATATATATATATATATATATATATATATATATATATATATATATATATACATATAATATACATCTTTATAATTTCATGACTTTATGCAAAAATAATTCCCTTTAATTACAACGCAATTATACATATTATTGGGAAAGTGTTTAGTATCTGTAATACAAACAGTTTCAATAAATATTAGGAGGTATAATTGAATATTTTTCCTGAGAATTTATAGCAACCGAAAATAATTTAAGATAAATATTTGAGTAACTTGATCAGCATATTTCTGAATAAGTTATCACTCAAACACGAGGATACGGCATTGAAAATAAATCTAATTTGATCTGAAATTAATAAAGTAAACAAATCTGCGAATTCTGATAGATATTAACATGCTAATACAAAGATCAGAAAATAAACATATTTTGGTTGAAATCCAAGTTTTCGCCAAGTTTTGTTATTACATTGTTCACAGGAAAATATGATTGTCTGGTGCAATGTGATTTTGTTCATCGAAGTGTATCCGATGAGTTTTCACCATTACATTTTTTAAAAGAGATATCATTATTGGAATTTCTTCTTGTAGAAAAAAATATATTCCGTATATTCATTTTCAGTTAATAAGAAAATGTCTCATTTATATATATATATATATATATATATATATATATATATATATATTTATATATATATATATATATATATATATATATATATATATATATATATATATATATATATATATATATATATATATAAATGTATATATGTATATATATAAATATATAATTATATATATATATATATATATATATATATATATATATATATATATATATATATATATATATATATTTATATATATTCGAGTTATTCTTTCCTTGCCGTATTTTTATTTTTACTTATTCATTCGCAATACTTATTTCTCGCATAACAGACCAGGTTTGAAATATCGAATTCTTTAATAAGTTGACGTTTCGTTACGAAACTTTTGAGAATTTCTTAAATTTTGTAATGAAACTCAACAACTTGTTAATAAAATTTGTAATTTTCTTAATTTGTATTTAGGTTTGCTATTAAAGCGGGGATTTTCAAACTATAATTTCCAGGCGATGCACATCTCATGAAAAATATGACCATAGTGAAGGAGATTTGCTGTTTATGCGATTTTTCATTTAATCTCTACTCATTTCTTGAAAAATGATATATTATTTTCAGAAAAAATATGAGAATAAATAACTGTATTTGATTGTTTTTGCATTTTCAAGTTATCAATATTGATTGGTTATTGAATTATATAATATACAACTAGTAATTAAAATAGATAATTTTTGTCCCATCATAGGTACCTGTCGTTCAGCACGCGTAAGTTCGGTAACTATTTAATAATATTTTTTTCGATTGTCCATACCATTTTCTGAAATCATTTCGATGTATTGTGTGTCCTTTCGTGATTGATTTAATCTTTAGATTTTCGTAATTACTGTTCAAACACGAATGCTCATTATGCATTTCACCTTACATTGATGAAATAATATTATTAATCCAATCAAATATTTGTTCTAACGTGGTTATCGAGTAATTTTCAATTTAACGCGAAAGGTTAATATTATTATCCTATTTTAATTCGAGTTTTAGATTAGAGGGAATGTATGGACATCAATTACTATAATAATTATTAGGTGCTCTTTGTTGGCTGAAATATTTATGGATGATTTGGAACAATTTATTCAAAGTCCACATTTCAATTGGTGGTGCAGATATGTTGATGATATTATTTGTTTTTCACTGGCAATCTCATCCCTTTCGCTCAAGCATTATTGTTTTTCAAAATAAAAATCTGAATTTAGGAAGACTTACTCTTTTATTTATTCACAATTTTTTGGTGTAGGTTCTAGAAAACATTCATTGTTTACTCACAATGTACAATATATTGTACAGTAATATTCACTCCAATATAGAAAAAACAAACTAAAATCTCAGCAAGTTCACTATGAAAGTAATAAATACAAGTATCAGTTATTACGAAAATAAATATCGCAGACATGTCATAACATGTTTTAAAGTTTGAAGCGCCACCTCATTTCAACATTCTGAAACAACTGATACAACTCAGTAACAGCTACCATTAATGAAAATTTTTTTGGGTAAACTACTCAACGCTCAAAAACAGTTTAAAATAGTAATAAGGATGTTTACAGAATACTATCCTTTGTGAGTAAAGTGAATAGCAGCATACTACAAATTCGTTAGAATTTACGTAAAGTGATGTACAATATATTGTACACCGTGAGCGAAAGGGTTAATCAAATCAATAATTGAGGCGTTGACTATGAGAAGGAGGTAAGTGCCAAAACTTAAATTTTCCAGGAGGAGCAAAAAACCAAATTGATACATGAATAAATAACAAGAACGCACCTTTTGGAGTAGAAAATGTATTTACTATACGGTTACGTGCAAACATTGTTAGATTATAATGTACAAAAAAGATTCAAAGATTATTTACAAATATCTTTATAAATGTATGGTGAACCCATGCTGCGGCACTTGTCACCTTTGCAAAGCAAACAGTCATTCTTTTTTTTTTAATTTATTTATTCAAGTACTCTAAGAGATAACAAGATCCATAATGAGTATAACATGTAAGATTGTATGAGTGACATGCATGTCCTAACATTTTAGTAACTTATATAAATTTTTTTAACTTAAATAACTACTGTAGTCAGAGGAAAAGATCACTTTTTACAAATCATAGGTTCTCTAGGAGGAGTTTTTTCATCTTTCTATTGAAACTGTCAATGGACGGACTGTTTTTAATATGTTCGGGAATTTTGTTGAACAATTGTAGAGCTTGAAATGTAGTCCTTTATTTCACATTTTTCATATGAAGTTTAAACATCGTGCAATTAGTAAAATATGGCGAAATATTTTGTATAATAAATGAAATATTTCAATTAATTGCACTTCTCCTTCTGCCTGTTACATATTTCTGACGCATTCACTAACTTAGTCCTACTAAACGTCAGATAACGAACACATCTAAACTCTTTCAATAACCTCCACGCACATATTGATTATTCAATATTCAAACCTCAAGGATATATCTAAAATGGGTTTTTCTGAATGCTGAGATCAGTATCATTTCGAAGAATTATCACTCAGGAAAAATTAATTTTAGTTTATGGAAACCAAATAATAGTAAGTATTGAATGTTTTAGTTCTGATTCGCTAACATGGATTAATAGATATTTTGAAAGAAGTTTATTAATCATTAGGTATGCTTTTCATTTTATGGTTATATTTCTAACAATTATTTGCTCGAAATTATGTTAGGTTAGTATACGAATAAAATATCATACATAAAATTAATTTCTTCTCAAAAACTATGAATATTTCATAATAATTTCAGTTTATTCGAAAAACCTGATATATCAATAGGAACTCATAATTATTCCAAGAAAATATTGTTACATATCAGTTAATTTAGATGACTTGTTCCATGCTCATCATTCAATTTTTCTCAGCGGTTTGAAGGTCTCGGTTTGTTTCTATAAATCATTCAACTTGTTATTCATGAACTAAGCCACGATAAGTTGATTAAAGTGTTTTTAATTATATTTAGATATATGTTTATTATTTCCATTAATTATTCTGTCAAGAAAATAACTGATGATTTCTTTATAACAGGGTATGTTACATGACCGTTCTGTTCAATTGAATTTATATATTTTTTAACAATTCTCTTAATTTATAAAATAGGTTATTTTTCCGTTTTTGTTCCATTATAGCGCTATTGGGAAGAAAAGCGTACTGTTCAAGTCTTGCACAAAGCAATTATTTTATAAGTCGTATTTTCCCCGAAAATAATAAACTATTGCAGCGTATCGAATTAGTTTTACTACGTCAATGAAAGAAAGTCAACAGCTTGGGGAGTCATTTTTAATCCTTTTTGAATTTCGAAATATTCTTGATGCCACAGATAATATATTTATATATATATATATATATATATATATATATATATATATATATATATATATATATATATATATATATATATATATATATATATATATATATATATATATATATATATATATATATATATATATATATATATATATATATATATATATATATATATATATATATGTGTGTGTACAGGGTGAGTCAGTTTTTTGTAGCAGGACTTAAACATCTTGTGAAAGACATTTTTTTATGATGAAAATCTTCTATAAACATATTAAAGCTTAGGAGCTTCGTTTCTGATATACAGGGTGCCAAAGTTTTATATTTTTCTGTTTTTTTCATCCTATAATTTTCAGAATAATTGAATGAAATTTGGCACACCTATTTCACTTCAATAACTCAATATTTGGGGCTATCAAGCATTTTGAATACCTACAGGGTGATACACTTTCGGGGGTCGTACCCAATTCAACCCTCTCGAACTTTTATGCGTGCCGCCTCTGCTTCCAACGAAACATCAATTTAAATTCTCTCTTTATTTTGGACAAGAGAACAACTCTTGTATGTTTTCCGAAAACTTCATGGATGTCGAGATAAATGCCAAAAAGAATTGACTTGTGATGAAACTTTATTTCTTGAACACACTTTATTTGACATTTATTTGTTAATGACTAAAAAAATTACTGATGAATTGACATTTGATAAACATATTACACTTCAATAACTCAATATTTGCGGTTATCAAGCATTTTTGAATACCTACAGGGTGATACACTTTTGGGGTCTTACCCAATTTAGTCCAGTGAATAGAGGAGGATTACCTTACAAACGGTCCGGAAGTTCTGAATTTTTGATATGGTGTCTAGGATGGTTAGTTAGTAGGTAGATATTTGAAATGCAAAATGCACAATTTTTCTCGCTGTGTGCCCGCCGCTATATTGAATGAACCGAAAAGAAAATCGACACTTTCTTCAGATTTTTGGCATTTATCTCGACATCCATGCAGTTTTCGAAAAACATACAAGAGAGCAAAAAGTACCCAAATTATGGAGAGAATTAGAGTTGATGATTTATTGCTAGCAGAGGCAGTACGCATAAAAGTTCGAGAGGGTTGAATTGGGTACGACCCCCAAAAGTGTATCACCCTGTAGGTATTCAAGAATGTTTAATAGCCCCAAATATTGAGCTATTGAAGTGAAATGGGTGTGCCAAATTTCATTCGATTATTTTGAAAATTATAGAAGGAAACTTAGAAAAGCAGAAAAATATAAAACTTTGGCACCCTGTATATCTGAAACGAAGCTCCAAAGCATATATGTTTATATAAAATTTTCATCATAAAAAAATGTCTTTCCTGTCCTGCTACAAAAAACTGACCTACCCTGTATATATAATATATATATATATATATATATATATATATATAACTATATATATATATATATATATATATATATATATATATATATATATATATATATATTATATATATATATATATATATATATATATATATATATATATGTTGATTTTCAGATTCTCGCGGAGATAATCTGGTTGTCTGGTTTCCCGGGTTTGTATCCGCGCATGGGCTTCGTCTTCGTTGAAGTCTGCTCGATGTTTCGGCAAAATCACATTTGCCATCTTCAGGTAGCTCTTCTTGGTCGGAGTGAATACACTGAACTAAACAGTTCAGTTCATCTTGTTAACACGACATAAGGCGCAATTTTGTAGAAATAGGGTTGAAAGTTTGTATCTGGGTAGTTTTGTATGATATCTTGATATCAAATTGGTTGGGGGTTGACCCCCTGGGGGAAGAAATAAATCTTGTTTACATGATGAAGGGCGTAATTTTGGAGCAAAAGGATTCAAAGTTTGTAAGTAGGTAGTTTCGTATGATATATTGAATAGGATAGGTTCTAATGCGAATTGGTTGGGTGGCTGACCCCTCAGGGAAATAAATCCTGTTTACACGATAGAAGGCGAATTGTGGTACCATAGGGCTGAAACTTTGTAAGTAGGTAGTTTCGTACGATACCTTGGATGCTATTTATTTCTATATGAATTGGTTGGACGGTTATCCCCCCGGAAGTGGAAATAAATCTTGTTTACACGATAAAGGGCGCAATTTTGTAGAAAGAGGGTTGAAAGTTTGTACTTTTGGTACGAATTGGTTGGGGGGTTGATCCCCCGAGGAGGAAATAAATATTGTTTACACATTAGAGGGCGCAGTTTTTTTTTAATTTGGAAAAAAAATCATTATTTAATGAATATATATTTCTCAAACTGGATACGTTATGAAAACCTGCTCTTCTTATGCAGCTCGCTGCGATAGAATTTTTTTAAATTAGGTTTCCATTCAATTGGAGAGATTTCGTGTTTTCTAAGATTCTATTCTATATGCCCGATCCTCTCTTCATTGAGAGAATTAATTGTTGCATCTATTAAATCCATTGCATTCAGGTAATCAATGTACTCAGCTTGAAGTTGCCGAACTAGAGGAAGTATCAGAGTCTTGGAATAATCTAAAACCACTAAGCTAATGACGAACTTGAAAGTCTCCAACACGATCTTCAAAATACGCAAAGAAGTTAGAAAGTTCAATACATCATCATGCCTCAATTTTGTTTCCATTTTCGCCATCAAGTGCCTGTGTTCTTTTGGCACACGCTAGAAAAAAGTTTGAAACTGAAGATACTACTCCAACTTTCATATGGAAGGGATTGATAACCGTTCCGTCAATTGGGATTTTCTAATGAATATTCTCACCGCCGAAATTTGTAAGTTTCAATTTCAGGCGTTTGAGGGGATTTTCAAGCGTAACACATATCTACAGCTACTCCGAATTCAGTAAGCAGGCTGAGAATTCCAACCTGAAGTCGCAGATCTTAAGGAGGTGCTGGATGGGGCATCAAATGTTTTCTCCCATTGCAGCTAATTATACTACGTGAACATTTCATGCGGTTTTAAAAGTTTTATAGCTGTCTACATCTCTTCAGCTCAGCCCCTCCAAATTGACTCAGCTAATTGAAAATTTGTATGTAAAGAAATAAAAATTAGAGTAAAAGACGACCCTAATGATGGAGCTCTACCGCTGACCCTTTTTTTTTTAATTTGAAGCAGGACACTTTCTTTTTTATTATAATCAGTTTTTCAGGTTGTACGAATCAACTTAATAGTTATTTATGTACCAAGTGCGTTATATAGATCCCAATGTCCGGAGGAAAACATTAGGCCCGAGTGCCTTTGCCCCGAGAGATGAATGTTGCCCGATGGGCGTTAGGATCTAATAACGCAAGTGGTGCATACAAGATTTTATTTTTCACGAGAAAATTATTTTATTATAATGAAAAATCGTGTTTAAAATCGGTTCATTGCTCCTATATTTTCCATTTTCCTCATCATAGTAGGCATGTCATTTGTTGATATTTCGACGTTTGTGAATATTTTTGTCATTATATTTAGTGAATGTCATTGCTGCTTCCTTTATGTAGTCCTATAGAAATAATGGAAATTAAAATGAATTTACCCAAGAAAATCATAGAAAATGCAGCCAAAGCTGCGAATAATTCATTGCCAGATAAATCCAGAGTCGTATACGACAAGGATTATGAAGTAGGTATCTAATCGATGAAAGTTGCTTTATTTCTCATCGTACAATTAGCGGCCGTAATAATCCATAGCGCCCGCTCATTACGCCCTTGGACATAATGAGTGTGTTTATAGCAACTGTATCCAAGGTGAAATAAACATATAAAATACAAGTGAAAAATAAAATCATTATTACCACAAACAATAAATTCCTATTAAAAAATTTATCAAAGAAAATATAGAAATAATACATTTTTGAGTAGTTACAACAATTCCCCATCAAATTTCAGTAAATTTGAAGGATTTTCTCAATACACAATTATAGTAATTATATACACAATTGATTCGAACTGTTTATGCCTGTATTGTTTCTTCATTTAATTGACAATGAATTATAATTGAGATCTAAACATATTGATGAATTGTGTCAACAGTTCATAGTCTTTTCCTATTATGATTCATTAACTATTCAACTTAATGTTTTTCGAATGACTGATAACTTGAAGTACAGCGTTACTGATAAATATTGTCAACAATATTAAAAGAAACGTGGAGAAATTGGTAACAGCGGTTCATTAGAAATGTAGGATATACAAAAAGGTAATTTTGAGAACCTATTCATAGCAATTCAATGAAAGAAAGAGATTATATATGTATAGATACCTACGTGTATTAATATTTATATACACGCATATATATATATATATATATATATATATATATATATATATATATATATATATATATATATATATATATATATATATATATAACAAGTAGAGCAGAATTATCGGTATAGCCCGCTTATATAGCGGGGTATACCGATAATTCTGCTCTACTTGTTTAATATTTTCCCGCGACTAATTTCTTTGTTGTTATATATATATATATATATATATATATATATATACAGGGTGTACCAATCTTACGACAAACTTCTGTATATGGGTTATTTCAAGAGATATCAAAAAATATTATGAACAAAAATAGTAGATGTTTTTAAGGTCCATATTTTGAAATTATCTCGAACCATATAGAGTGTTGCATAACTCTGTTAGTTAACATATGGTTTTTTAAATGAGAAGCCCTGTATTATATACCAAATTCGGATTACTCACATTTTTTTGAAGCTTTTGAAATAAGGTTTTGCTATGTTATACAGAGTACTTCAAAAGATATGGACACGTTAATATGAAAATCGTAGGCAAATCAACGCTCTGTAGCTTATTGTGCATTGAAGAAAAAATTTTTATTTTGCCTAACAGAGCTTCGTAATATGATGCAATATCTCCGAATTATATTAAATTTTAATTATTTTTCATTTTGTATACAGGGTGGACGGAAACTCGAACCTTTCATTTTCTCTCTTATTTCAAATCGAACACCCTATATTTTATAGCACAAATAGAATCTTCTATTATGTAACTTTAATTTTTGTCAAGCATTCCCTATACCCAAAGTTAATAGAAACATAGTTGTTTTATAATATTTAAGTTTAACCATAATTATTAACCTTATAAGTATGTGAAAGCAATAAACGTTGTAATAATAAATTTAATAAACAATTTGTTCTTAACAAAACAAGTCCCAAAAGTATAATTCTAACCGTAATATTAAACTAAATGTTAAAAGTGTTCACCGTTAACATCAATGCAATGCTGTAGATATGTGTCAGGGAGGCGGGCAGCTGAGTTATGGGGATGAACTTCTTCAGACAGAACAGAGGATACACTTATATTCACAAGTGCTTAAGGATCGGTGAGACAGGATATTTATGGAAGATAGGAAGTGTGGATAAGGTTCAGAGGATAATACTGGCCCAGCATTCACCTTACTTACATAGAAAGTCGGTCCACGACGCATTTTCTAATTTCCTGACAGGGAATGCGATGTGGACCGACTTTCTAATTGCGTCCATATTAGACCGAATGGACGCAATTATGAAGTCGGTCCACGCCGCATTCCCTGTCAGGAAATTAGGAATTTTCATAATAATGTAAAACGATAGGAAAGTAAACCCATTTTTAACATAACTTAAAGGGCTGAAGAAGGTTTCAGAACCTTATGACTGCCTATAGATAATATTTAGCTAGAAAAACATGTACCCCCAAAAAAAAATTTCAATATACTTTTATGATTGATTGATTGATTGTATACAAGCAGTCACTTACGCATGGCCGACCAGTACACCCCGGGGTTCGAACCCGGGACCTCCCAAATACCAGCCAGCGCACCTTAGTACTTTAAAGTGAATCATGATATATTCTGCTTTTGTTTCGATGAAATTAAGTTAATGTATTTTCGAGCTCAAACTTTAGGATGTTATAACAAATATAAAGAAATATGATCAATTTCAACCCATTTCACGCGACTTTGTTCAATTTTGTTAAATTCCGTTTCAAGATATACCTACCTATGTCAAAAAGATCTCAGTGGAAATGGTCAGAACTATTGAACTATTTTTTTCTACAATTCTGCCAAATTGCCCTACTTTTGTACGATCACACACTTTTCGTGCATTGCAGCAATTCCTAATATTTCACACGATAATATTCACAAAAATTCTGGTGAGAAACAACAAGTTACTCAATACCGATAACATTATTTCGACGAATATTAAAACTATTGAAATATTTTTGCGTGAGTTGTTCGAAGATGAATGAAATCACAATTATACAATTGTTTTCACCAGTACATTCATTCGCAGTATCAGATTCTGCCATTAAAGAAATCAGAAAATTTTTGTTATTATAACTAACTATTATTAATTACAGTTATACATAGGCCATTGAGGCCTCTAACATATTAATTTCCTAATTTATCAGGTCCTTCCACTCCCGTCTGTTTGTTGCCCTCTCTCTCCAGTTTCCTATTTTCCTCTCCTGAATGTCCTCCATCGCCGCTTCGCTCCATCTCTTCCTCGGTCTTCCTCTTCTTCTCTTACCCTCCGGCCGCTTCCAACACACTCCCTTCACCACTCTATTCTCCGTCATTCTCTCCAAATGTCCTAGCCAATGTAGTATTCTCTCCCTCACCTTTTCAGACACTCTCTTCTCTCCATACAATTCATACAGCTCTTCATTCATTATTCTTTCCCATATACCATTTACTTTTTTTCCTCCATATATACTTCTTAGCATCCTCCTCTCCCATATATCTAACTTTTCTTGTATTTTGTTGTTCATTACCCAAGTTTCACATCCATACATTAATGTTGGTAGTATAATTGTCTTATACATCTTCCGTCTTGTTCCCCAGGACACTTCCTTTGCCTTCATTCCATTCATTTCTCTTAGTCCTCCTGCACACCTATTTGCCTTCATTAGTCTCCAATCTATTTCGTCTTCTTCTTTGCACTCTTCACTGAGCAGCACTCCCAAGTACACAAATTCTTTCACTCTCCCAAACTTCGTTTTTTCCCTATTATAACTAATAATGTGGGTAAATATATTTGGTTGTTGATGAGAAACTCATACACTGAAATTGTATTAGATTTGGAAAATGATGATTTTTTTGAAATAACTCCCAAACATTTGGATCTATTGAAGATAAAAAAATGAAATCAGGAAAAATATACAAATTGACCATGGTCAATTTAATGTACTTATAGCATAAAGTGAACAAGGAAAATTCTTCAATAATAATTCGAAAAATTACAAAAAAAAACTTTCCAAGGGAGCTGGTTATATGTATTTTGACGTCGTGGAATACATTTAACCAGCTTCCTTGGAACGTTGTTTTATAATTTTTTTTATTATTGAAGAATTTTTCTTGTTCACTTTATGTAATATAATAAATTGACCACGGTCAACTTGTATATTTTTCATGATTTGATTTTTAATATTGGGAAAATCGCAACCAGTATTTACGGAGCGCACTCTATTGAGTATGTACAAAGTTTTCAAAAACGCTATGTTAGCATGATTTGGAATCACGTACGCAACAGTTACAAAGTAGACATTTCATGTAAGGAAATATAATATTCTCGCGAAGAGAATCTGCATTTTTGATCGAAGTGGTGGATTGTTGGTTTCCAATATCCTTGGTGGAGGGCGCTCTGGGTTGTTATACAGATAGTAGCCCCGACCACGATTTGTATTGGGAAACAATTAAAAATTTGTTAATTCACTCCGAGTCAGATAATCTCACTAGTGAGATCTTATAAGTTCGAAACAGCTGTATGCAGATTTTGAGTAGGGGTGACTTAACGTTTTCTATAATTCATACAATCAGCTCCCTTGGAAAACTGTTTGTTTTTCCTTATTCACTTCATGTTATATCGAAGATTAATTTATAGTTATTAACGTAACAAGGCCGATATGTAGCAAATAACGGATGAGTTTGGATATTGTAATCCTCGGCTGCGCCTCGGATTATAACTAACCGAATCCGTTATTTGCGTACCGGCCGTGTGTCGTTAAAGACTTTTCGTAATCCCGTTGGAAGATTACATTTTGATTCCGAAGAAAAAACAAACCCCGTACCTCGTAATTCTGAAAAAATTCCCATTGTCGTGCACTCTGTTGTCATGGAACTGTTTGGCAATTTTATAAACAACGTCAGTTTTTTGTGTTCGCAAGTTCGCTGTACAACTCGCTGTGGACGAAGATTTCAATGTTGAAACTTGCTTTGAGAGTTTATGACAACATTGACATTTCAAGGTTAGTTATTTTAAACCTTGCACCATATTAGAGTATTACCAACAGAAATGTATTTTCAGATTTGGAAAATTATTTTTATTCTTGAGACGAAAGTCTGATGGATACAACCCAAAGAAATCAAAAATTTTGTCTGAAGAAGAAGTTATTAAGTTTTTGTTGGAGGCAAATGATCATACATGGTTGCTTGAAAAGGTTGTATTAATGTGTGGAATTTTTAGTGCCTGTAGACGTGAAGAATTTGTGAAGCTGAGTGTGGATGAGTTTGAAAGCACCAGTACCAAAGTTTTGGTTACATTGAGGATGACTAAAAACAAAAAGAATAGGGTATTTTTCATTCCCAAAGAAGGACTTCCTTTTGATACCAAAAATACGTAGATTTGCGACCTTCGAATCTGGAAAATCGGGGATTTTTCATTGGTTATAGGAATGGTAAATGTGTAAAACAAGTAGTGGGCATTCATACTATTGGAGGCGTTCCAAAGAAAATTGTAGCATTCTTAAAATTAGAAAACCCTCAGCTCTACACAGGGCACTCGTTTCGCAGATCCTCGGCTACCATGCTTGTAGAAAATGGTAGCGATCTACTATCGGTAAAAGAACTTGGAGGTTGGGACTCCTCTGCGGTGGCGGAGTCGTATATTGAAAATTCAGTTTCGAAGAGAATGAAGATAACGAGACAACTTTTTCATAATAATGAGGCTTCACCGACAACAAGTTCAAAAACTGTTGCTATAGATGGTAAATCTCTAATCAATAAGATAGACATTTCAAATAATAGCAATTGTCAAATTACTTTTCAAATAAATAAATAGTTAGTTTTATTATAATTGTTATTGTAACCAGAATGATGTTTTGAAATAAATATTTGAACACGTGATTTCTTAACGGCCGCCGGCCGTTAACACTGACTTTTTAATTGTCATCTGAATACCGTTAAATCAAAATAACAGTATGGGATTACGAAAAAATTATTTTTATTGACCAGGACTGACTTAAAAATATTTAAATTCAGTTTTTAAGAACATACCTACTGCTCTCTCATTTTAAAAATATAATAATAATGTTCTTGTTCTTTAGGATAACATAGAAATGACTTTTAAGTATTATATGAATAAGATAATTCAACTGCAACAATCATAAATTAAAATATTTTCATTCACTACGCTTAATTCAATTCAATTGTGTATAACCATTTCTAAGATAATCGAAACCGCAATACAAAACGATTAAGATTGATTTCTCAGTTTTATATATTGAGCATAAATCAGTACTTCATAGAAGTGAACGATTCCAATCTTTTGTGAGTATTTTACCTCTCTTGGGTGCAGTCATGAGATATGAATAAGTCTTCTAAAACTGTGCTCAATGTTAATTATATTAAGAGGTAGTACCTGAATATTTCATGAACCAGAAGTTGAAATTACTTCAAAACCTAAAATCCTAAACTATAATAAAAAAAATTGTCGTGAGTTTAGAATATGCTGATTCGTACTTGAATGAGTCTTCTAGAACTGTGGTTAATGTTACTAATATTAATAGACAGTAACTAAATAGTTCACCAGGAGTTGATATAACTTCAAATCCTAAAGTCCTTAACTAAAATTAAAAAAAAATTGCCAAGAGTTTAGAATGTGATTTTTCGTACTTCATAAAAGTGAACGATTCCAATCTTTTGTAAGTATTTTACTTCTCTTGGGTACAGTCACGAGATTTGAATTAGTTTTTTAAAACTGTGCTTAAGGTTACTATTATTGAGAGGTAGTAACTAAATAGTTCATGAATCAGAAGTTGATATAACTTCAAAGATTGAAGTCCTTAGCTAAAATAAAAAAAATTGCCAAGAGTTTAGAATGTTCTGATTGGTACTTCATAGAAGTGAACAATTCCAATCTTTTGTAAGTATTTTACCTTTCTTTGGTACAGTCACGAGATATGAATTGGTTTCCTAAAACTGTGCTTAATGTTACTAATATTAAGAGATAGTACCTACCTAAATAGTTCAAAAACCAGAAGTTGATATTACTTCGAAACCTAAAATCCTAAACTAAAATAAAAAAATTTGCCAAGAGTTTAGAATGTGCTTATTAATCCGTTTTGTTCTATTTTAAAATGTCACGAAGTTTTAAACATAGTAAAAGTCTTAAGACTTCCCAAAATCAATTTTAGTTGAATATGATAAAATTGATGCTTACGTAATATGCACAGTCATCCTATAATGATAAAGAAATCATAAGATTTGACATTCTTGGGTGAGACAGAAGATGTTCAAATTTTCTTTTTGAAAGTCTGTAGAAAAATTCATTTCATTGTGAGCGGCTGCTTATTCAGAAGCTGATTGCAGAATATTCTTCTCAGTCTGCAGTATTTAAGCACAAAGTTTGCATTGTCCTGAACCATGATCATTCTGTAAAGATTCTATGTTATCTATATCTGACACAAAGGCCATAGACGATTTAAACCGAGGAAAATGTAATATTCCTCAAGCTGATAAAAGCTCCTAGTTGTCAATTTTTTTATGGGAGTTTATCGGGACATGCGAAATTTTATAACGCTTTTCAAACGCACCGAGATGATTTCGATTAATGACCTTATTAAGTAAGTGTGGACACAGATATATCCATCAAATTACTTATTATCGGTTAATTAGACTCGATTAGAAATAACGAGTCTATATCCTTTCATCAAATGTACTCTTTATGCATTTTACGATCATAATAACGGTCTGTTCAATCATCATCTATATTAGTACACAATTACCGCAAATGGATTTGTAAAAAATAAATTTTTATTCGAAAGAGTTAAATCAGAAGAACATTATCATAAATCTGTTTACTATCTCGATGAATTATTGAGGACTACTGTGTTATATAGCACGCGTAATAGTTATTGGTGATGTGGCGATCTGTTGCAATATAGTTCAGATGAAAATATAATACATAACCTAATCATCTGATGATATTAAAATTCTGAAACTACCGATATATTAATATCGAAGTTTTTAAAATAGTTACATATAATATAAGGATATTATTATAATGATGGTATCAACAACTTTCACAATATTTTAGAGTGAAATATAACCACAATAAACATAGCTATACTGATGAATAATTGGAAGCTTGGTCTTAATAAAAATCGTATACACTTTCCATTTCCACAAATATATAAAACTATTAATTTGTACAAGTATGTAAGTTCCTATTTCCACGAGTATGTATATATTATAGAAAGCCGAATTTCTGCCTTGTCTTATATTAAAAGTAGGTACCTATTCTACTAAGAGTTTTTCATGAGTAAAATCGAGACACCCTACTGCGTAGCACTAGAAATGATAAAACCCCTCGGCGCATGTTCATGTCGTAATGCCTGATAAGTCTATCGCAGATCATTTTTCCTCATGGTGACTATATCGGGAAATGTATAGTATTTGATATATAATCTAAATTTGAGTGAAATTCATAATTTTTACTAATTTTTTTATTTCTAGGCGCCACGTCAATATTTTTTGAATGTATTATATAAATTAAAAAACTACTCATTAAATGCTATCGCTTTATTTCATTATTGTAAAAATCGGTTTAGGTTCAAGATTTATAGATAGCACCAAATGTCTATGGACAAAAAAATTTAAAAAACGCTATAATTAATTTTCATTCTTCGTGGGGAAAAATTTTTGAAAACACTTTTCTTATAAAATCATATGTGTTTTATCGATATCCGTTGAAGTTTTTTAAATCGGACCAGCTACTAACTTTTTTCGTGTGACTATAACCCCCCTTAGCTTCGCCTCGGGGTAAAAATATAATAACTGGTTAGAATCAATCTATCTTGACAACTGGCTCATAAAATCGTTCACTTGTGAAGGTTCATTGAAATTGATAGGTTATATGAGATGCAATAATAAATATGGAGACTACAGGTTGCTTGCTTTTATCATGAAAAATAGAACAAGCAAAATAATACTATATGAATACAAATTGAAATATTTATTTTTTCCTTTTTTTTATTCAAGATTTTATCGTGCTATGTATGAATTTTTTTAATACTATTCATTGTATTATATATATATATTTATATATATATATAATATATATATATATATAATATATATATTATTATATATATATTAATTGTATATATATATATATATATATATATATATATATATATATATACATTTTGTAAAAAATCGGAAATTTTAAATACTTAATTGTCGAAAAGATCATATTACAAAATTCAATAGTTTAATTCATGCTACAAACCCAAAGCTACAAAATTTTTATGTTTTTGTTTTATTGGTATATATATATATTTATATATATATATATATATATATATATATATATATATATATATATATATATATATATATATATATATATATATATATATATATATTGTTCCGACATATCTTATATTGTATTAAGTTTGTCGTGAAAACTGTGAAACTATCCAACATGAAATCATTTATTGCAATCGACTGTATTTCAAAAATATCGAAAAACCTACTCTTAATAGAAATTAAAAACAAACATCGATACCCGTATTTCTAGAAATTACATCTGTCATTTTATATCTACTAGAACTATGATTGCATCTTATCAACCCTAGAGCTGATTTCGAAATTCCTTAAAAATATCAACAATTCTTTATATGAAAATACCAACTATTTAGTACGAAAAATGCTTCATTTTTTTGTAGTTGGTATAATCAACAATAGAATTCGAAACGACAAATTTCATGTATTTAAAATACTGAATGAGTTTCATATATTTTTTATAATCAATTTTTGATAATTGTTTCAACATTACACCTACCTCTGAAACATCTATAGGCATTAGGTAATCCTCCGAAAACCTCCTCGAAGAAAAACCCCCAGTAGAAGAAGAACTTGATTCACTACTTATCAAAGAATCTCCAGACTCAAACATTTTCATATTGGAGTTATTGTTGTTCAATTCCAGAGAATTAACATCTGTTTTTGACGCGTTCAAACAATACAGATCCGATTCTTTCATATTATTCTAATTTAAAGATTTAAATTGGTAATATTCCGCGCGTGGCACTACGTTTTTCGGTCTGGGTTTGCACTAAAGTAAACGTCCGTGTGTTCGAGAGAAGATCGTTTAGATTATACTCCGTTCTCGAGTTTTTAACGTGTTCAACAATTATTGAAGGACCCCACTTTGACCACACGATACGATAATAGTTATTGTATGCTTTTTGGATTATGCAACACGCATTATCATCGTGGTTTATGTTAAGAACTACTTGTTCCTTTCTTTTGGTTTTGCGAAATGCCTATCACTTTCTTCAAGTTGATGTTATTCTAATCAGTAAGCCAGTAAATTCAGTAAATTAAGACGTGAACATATGTATATATTCGCCAAATTTAAGCTGGTGGCATATAATCTCAAGTCACTAAGATTGCAATTTCGGTAAACAACCAGTTGGCGTTTCAAACTATAAATTCAAAATCCAAATTAATTCTATTGGTTTATCAATTGCTGTTATATATATATATTATTATATATATATATATATATATATATATATATATATATATATATATTATATATATATATATATATATATATATATATATATATATATATATATATATATAGATATATATATATATATATATATATATATAGATATATATATATATATATATATATGTATATATAGATATATATATATATATATATATATATATATATATATAAATATATATATATATATAGGTATAAGTATATATATATATATATACAAAATACATATTTCTTAACATTTACAGGAACCTCAGTAAAGTAGAACACTTCAAATTCAAAGCTTCAAATACTTTAAGCATTTGTCACAACTAGGAAAGTAGGATCCAAGCTTTTAGATTATTGCTTGAACTTATGAATATTATACAAACTTCTTATTTTCTAAGGGAATATTAAATTAATTCTTATAGTATGTGAAACATCTCTGTCCAATTCGTTTTTCTGCTCTAGTATATTCAAATCGGGTTTTGTAGGCTCTAGTTTGATATACACAATCATTTCTATTAATTTCGTTATTTTGCTCGTGGGTACCTATATACCAAAATTTGAATAGAAAAAAACTTTATCGCAGCGAGCTGCATTAGAAGAGCAGATTTTGATAACGTATCCAGTTTAAAAAATCTATTCATTCAATTATGACTTTTGTTCCAAATCCAAAAAAAGCCCTCTAGTGTGTAATAGTATATTATTCAACGAGCACAAAATGATTGCTATTTTTCACGAGGGTGAAGTTTGCGACACGAGCTGCAAGCGAGTGTCGCAATTCACCCGAGTGAAAAATTGTAATTTTGTGCGAGTAGAATACTATACTTTGTCCACGACTTCCTCGAAAAAATTAGTAATAATCTGCATTTTCAACAATAAAAATAGTTATCAAAAGCGTTGACATAACATTTTCTGTGTTCACTGAAAACTGCATACTCACGTAAACGTCAACTATTTCACTTGACATCGAATCCATTCCTTTCTTTCACTCTGATGAAAATGAAATAGATAATTTATTAGAGTAAATATTCAATAAGTTGGGCATTATATTGAATATTAGTTTAATAATTTGCCTAAAAGTTATCTTAGTTACATAAAACCTAAAAATCTAATAACAATACTATCCTAACAATGCGAACGATAGTCTCAAGTTTGGACATACGTTTCGAGTGTGACGTCATGCAGTGTATAATAAACGATTATACACACTAGTGAATAATAGGTATAATTGTACTTCAGGAAGCACACGTATAATGAATGATTTATAGTACAGTCGTGGACAAACAATATTTATTTCCTCCCCGGGGGTTCAATCCCCCAACTAATTCGTACTAAAACTAATCCCATCCAAGATATCATACGAAACTAGGTACTTACAAACTTTCAACCCTATTCCTACAAAATTGCGCCGTTGTAAACAACGCTAAAATAAACACATACATCCAGAGAGAGAAAAAGAGAGAGATATGAAATGGAGTTTTCGGTGCCAAGCATCATAAAAAGTCATGAAGCGAAAAACTATCTTGGTCCTAGGTCCAACTTTGCTAATCGCACCCATTTTAATAAGCATCAGGTTTCCAAAGTGAAAACCTGCTAGAAGATAACGAATATCAATTGTGTTCAATATGTTGTAGATTGCATTGCTCGAGAATGAATGAGATTTTCTGTAAATAATTTTGAGAAAGCATTTTGGCACAGTTTCCAATTTTTTCAGATAATACTTTCAAGCTCCAATAATTTTATAAGTTATTATAGTAACTGAACTAGAGAAAAATGAATTATAGGTAGGTCGCAGGCGGGTTGCTTACAGGTTCTCTTCGTCTATTCTTATCGAGTATCAAGACTAAATACCTACTCAATTGTGTCGCTGGAATGATAATTTTATTGTAAACAAGAAGATCTCCGTTTTTAGGCAACCCAGACTCGTACCTACGATGCGAACGGAAGATAGGTACTTCATTTTCTTCATATTAAGTGTTGAAACAATTCCTTAATTCCACAAAAAAAAATTTCCGTGTCCTTTTAAGTGTTATTCAAACAATTATCCTCCTATAGCACAAATGTCATTTGCAAAGCTATTGAATATGCCTTTGATAATTATTCGGGATAAATCATTCACATATATTATGAAAGGTGAGCCCAATTACCTTCGAATACACGAATACTGCCAATAATTATCTCCTTTTGTTACACAAACATCTGAAGATATGTTCTCTCAATTCGCCAATAGCATCTCCAGTGGACTTAGCACTTTTTAGACCAATTGGTTAGATAGTTAGAATAGTTATGATGTTGTATTCAGCTATAGTCTCTCGAATTGTCTTGGCATCTCCAAACTTTGAGGAAGATAGTGACAAATTTAAGAAAACATGCAGCAAGTATCCTGTGTATGTTTGGTAGTAACTATTCACGCGTTATGAAAATGAATAAGAACAAACATCGTTCAAGGCTTACTGACGAACATCTCCAATCTATTCTGAAAATAACTACCTCAAATATGATACCTGACATCCATGAGCTTTTCAAAAACAAGAGACCTCAGGTGTAAGGATCCACAAGCTCAAAATAATTTACTCTTTTATTACCTTTATATGAAACTGATTTAAACTTATTGAATAAATATTTTAATTCATTATGCGTTTCGGTTTTTAATTTAGAGTCTGGCTCGCTAACATATCCTAAAACTTATAAATGGCCCTTTAGAATAATGAGTTTGACAACTCTGGGTTAGAACCTATGATGTTGTATTTAGCTAAAGACCCTCGAAATTGACTTGACATCTCCAAACTTTGAAGAAGATAGTGACGGGGAGGCGTATGAGAGGAAATTTGTTTCTAACCGGTGGCAACAGATGTGGAAATTAATTATAAACTACATATTTGAAATATAGGTAGCCTTCGGATTTTGTAAGGGTGTACGGTTCTTAATAAACCGGAAGATATTTTCACCTCCAAACTTAATAAGAGGGTTGAACATTTGTACGTGAATTGAGTTCATGTCAGGAAAGTGCTCTTTGGAGGTATAAATTTTTTTCCAATCGACAACATTCTTAAGTAGATATTTCCCGTTTTCCCGTGGAGTTTGAGAATTGGCTAGCCTCCAATGTTTCTGCAGATTGAGTTCGAGGCTTGAACTTTTAACGTGGATTGAGTTGATATTGAAGTACGATAATTTATGGTATTCAACAATTTCCCTCAGCTGCGCTGCACTTCGCAGATATTGTTTGAGTCGTACGTATGTTGCACCAACTACGCGATGTTCTTCACGGTGATACTAGCCCTGAGGAATTTCTTAAGCATCATATATTAGCTTCACTTGTAGCTATGTGGAGTCTTTCAAAGTCAATTTTACTGTCTTTTCACTAAGTGAATATTCGTACGAATATGGAGCTCATAGTATATACGGTTGGCTTGAGTTCAGTAAATTCTCCTCCCAGGGTGCCAAATATTTCGATATGTTGTAGACAAATATACAGAGGGTTAGTTAAGCCGTTTTTTTTTTAAATTTTTGTCTGAAAATGCTAGAGAGTAGAATTAAAGTAAGCCGAATTTCAGAAGCGAATATAGAGTTTGTTGCTAGTAAGTATAGGGGCTTACCTAAGTGTTGTGAATTCTGCACGTAGGGCGTGAATACATTAGTATGTGTTAGAAGAACTGAAGAGTCGAAAAGGGGTTCCTTTAGGCGTTAGATTTTTATAAATTTTCAAAGTAGGTATATGGTGGACTTGTTGTATGAGCACAAAATTGGTAATTTCTGCTGTTACGAATGCTTTCATATATTACGGATAGCCGAAACCTCATCTCTACCTGCCTGGATACTAGACGAGGTATCCCTTGATATATCTGTCGTTAGCATAAAGAATTGATCTACAATTATCTGACGGCTTTATGCAGCAGAGAGAGTTCACAAAGACAAAAAATATTATATATATATATATATATATATATATATATATATATATATACATATATATATATACATAGATATATATATATATATATATATATATATATATTTATATATATATATATATATATATATATATATATATATATATATATCAGTGGCGGCTCGTGAGGTTTTGTTTTGAGGAGGCTACAAGAGGTGTTAAAAAATACACCATAGGCGAAAATTTTCAGGATTTCAAGGTCAACCGCCTTATAATTTAAAATCAAAGTAAAACAAGCACCCTAAGCTATTAATTTGTTTGGAAAAAAATTGTTTTCACTTTCGAGTGTATACCTTTAGACCTACAACTCCTATTTATAATATTCACAAAAACTCTTCTCAGCCAATTAATCAATTCATCTATTCATCATATTTTTTTTTCTATCACAAAATAGGTAGGTACCTACCTACCTACTTAACGAATTTGTTACTTATTCCAGGAATTAATCAATTGTTGCCCAGCAAGAACCAACGGGGAGGTGAGAGTTTTTTCTTGCCAAAAATAAAATAGGACCCTCCCAAAAATAGATTAAAATAAAATTCTTGTCATAAAAGAAAAACAAAATAAAAATGAAATAAAATAATAAAATATACATTTAGACCTAAAAAAAAATTTAAATAAATTCTTTGGCATAGACATCTATTTTTTATAATTCCTGCATAGATGCCAATGCCAAGACAGAAGCCTTAAATAAAAAATAATGTTTGCATAAAATCAAACAAAAAATAAATTCTTTTAAGATTTTTACAAGGAACAACGAATTATTTGGTATAATACTAAGTAATAAAGTATCTAGTACCATAAACAAAACCTGTGAAAAATAAAATGTGCAAAATATGTGTGGGACAGCAAATAAAAAGTTATATATTTTTGAAGATTAGCGGGATTCTGCGATCTTTAACGTTAGCAAAATGATCTATAATATCCTCATAAAATTTTTTGTCTTTCGCCATAAGTTTTACCAATTCCTTTTCAATAGACAACAAACTAATATTTTTCAAACGATCCTGGCTCATTGAATTTCGTAAATAAGTTTTAATTCTCTTAAGAGTGGAAAACGAGCGCTCTACGGAAGCCGATGTCACCGGGATAGAAACAATTAGACATAGGAGTTTATAAACTTGGGGTAAATCTTGATTCCAATCATTATCAAAAAGGTATTTAATAGTCATGACATGATTTTCATTTTGCCCCAAAATTTCATTGTCATTATAAACAACACACAGTTCACTCTTTAGGGCCACCTTATCAAAAAAAGTGTATTTTTGACATAAATTTTCCAAATGGTTATCTGGAAAATTAGCCGAAAATCCGGTAAACAAATTTTTATTGAGTAATTCGAAGAAATGCAGTTCTTTCAAATCAGAGAACCTTATTTCTATTTGACCCCTAATAGTATCCAAAATTTCATAAAATATTTGCTTATAGTGAAGCTCCATATCTGCGAAACTGAATTTCTTTCGTTTTGGGCTAAATTGAGTCGTATCATCAGTCGTTTGAAATACAGAAAATAGTTTTTTGAAATAAACTTCTGCACGAAATTCTGAAATTTTCTCCAAAAGAAACTTGAGCCGATTTCGTGAGTAAATCACACATCTGAAAACTTGTGCTGTAAGATTTGAAAAACTATTTCTGTTTGTTCAAAAATTTTAAATTTGATCCGCGACACGACATGTTCCTGGGATTTTTCGTGCCTTTCCAAAGAACGTGATAAATTTTTTAAATCGTCAAATCCTAAGCGGCCCCAAACAGAGACATTTTCACTAGTAAAAAGTAAACACTGCCAACAAAATAATTTATTTTTTACCTGTGATCCGGTTAGGCAAGGATTCCTCTCGTAATTCTTTGTATTGAAACCGCGGTTTTGTTTAAGTTATGGGATAACAAATATTCCACTAAGTCACCATTGAAATTTTTGAAATTAACTTCAGTAATGAAACTCATGTTTACACAATACGCGAACGCTTTCTGGCGGCCATTACCGAATTACGAATTACGACACATTACGATTTCCAACGAAATTGACTCGATCTCACGCGAATTTTATAGTTGTGATTGGTCGAAACTGGGTTCCATCCGTGTTGCCATTTACATGTGTTTTGCTTTATTACTGCAATAAAGTATTCTGTTTTTGAGTGGTGTGAGTTTGGTTTTGTGTGGCAAGCGTAATGAACGTTGAGAATATACCTTTCGTCCTTTCTAAGCTTACCGCAGCGTTGCCACAAATCTTGAAATGAATGAAATACAGTAAATGTAAATACCTTCTATCTTAATCAATAAATTATATTATATAATGTAGGTTGAAAGGAAGGTAGGTGCATAAAATAATATGATTTTGATTAATATGAATGCTGACTATTCAATATAATATATATATTAGTGATACACGGAATATTTTTGAGGAGGCTTAGCCTCCTTAGCCTCCTTTGACTAGCCGCCCCTGATATATATATATATATATATATATATATATATATATATATATATATATATATATATATATACACGATTCACAATAAACAAACTATATAGAATACTATAATAAAAGAGCGGTGCTATTTATTATCGAAACACTAAGTCGGAAACAATTGCTGAGGGACTTTCCAGCAATCTTGTCAACAATAATCAAATTATAAATATCCAGCTACCTTCCTGCATAATAATCATTATTAAAATTTCATTATTATCATTTAAAAAACCTCTCAAATACTACTACTATAACCGGAGATCAATGTTTTCACACGCAATTTAAATTATCGCAGGAAACTATGTTCAATCGGACATAACCAAGATACCTACCTACCTTGAGTAGTTTTCATTGTATGTAAATATTTGATATTCGTGGAATAGTACAACCTTTTCAGAAAAAAAACAACGATATTCCATTGAATCAGATTTAAAAAGAGTACTTTCACAATGTAATTATCTGACTGTGCGTCAACTACTACAGTCCAGTATTTTGATTGAATCATATAGACATTCTATAATATATATATATATATATATATATATATATATATATATATATATATATATATATATATATATATATATATATATATATATATATATATATATAGGGGAAAGTGAGGGACTACCGCGCACCTAAGAGAAATTCTTAATAGTTTCACAACCACTACTATGAAAAATATAAAATGGGTCTGAATACCTCAAATATTTTGTTATAATGAAATTCTTGTGCTTTTATTTAAGTTTCTGACTTATGATTCTGAAATTTTTAAACTTATCAGTTGATGTATTTGCGCGGTTTTCCCCACCCCTTGGGGTAAAACCTCGCATAGTTTGGAGAAACTTCGCGCGTATAAAAGAAATATAGAAACTAAAACGAAATAAGTACTTAATTTGAACAAAAAATAACATTATTATTAGTCAAGTTTCATTGTGTTTAATGAAACAAATCAAAAAATATTTCACAAGTGAAAATTTTTAAAACTGCTAAATTCCCTTTAAATTTCTGTATGTGAATTGGATGATCGAACTTTTTCAATTTTGTGTAATTTAATTTTTTACTGCAAAATTGTATGCTATTTTTCTAAGACCAAAGGGGTCCTTTTTTTACTGCAAAATTGTATGCTATTTTTCTAAGACCAAAGCGGTCCACCCAAAAAATAAATTTGTCAATTTTATCAAATGATTTACTAAATTTTATTCTTGTTGCGCAGAGAATGTACCTTTTCTACCTAAACCATCTCCTGGTAATTTCTTTTTGCCTCGAAGTGTCAAATCTGGAATGCTGAAGGTATAAGATTTTAACATATGATCTCTAATGAGGGGTAATACCGCGCATAACCGCGCGGTATATCCCCACAGGTTACCAACAAGAAATCATCGCTCATTTAGAAAAAGTAAACTGTCATTTTCTTTGAAAATACGCTGAAATGGAAACGAAGATACTGCACATCTAACACAAATGAAAAAATACTTTAAAAACTAATTAGATTTAGTTTAATTACTTATTTCATGTGGAAAAAAGTTATAGTAAGAGTACGCTAAACAAACAAATGCCGACTGCCAACACGTGGTTGAAATTATATAGCACTATCTTCAATAATGCAGCGTCGTTAGGGCGTTAGACACTAGAGGGTTACACTATCAAAACTTCGAGTAGAAGCAGTACAGACAGTACAGAGTCCTAGCACAGATTCGCAATATTGCCCCGTGCGCGGTATTCCCTCATTGTCCCCTACATATGTATGTATGTATGTATGTATGTATATATATATATATATATATATATATATATATCTATATATATATATATATATATATATATATATATATATATATATTATATATATATATATATTATATATAATATATATATATATATATATATATATATATATATATATATATATATATATATATATATATATATATATATATATATATATATATATATTTATATATATATATATAATTATTCTTGTCTATGTTCTATTGTCACTCATTTGTAATTTTTCAACAATAACACACCATTTGAGTTAGAAAACCTACATTACCGAACAGTTAACGTTTCGTCACGAATTTCGTGACTCCCCAAATTTTTGAAAGATTGGAATCAAATTTAATTCAATTTCCATCTTTAATATTATATCTATATAGATACAATTTATTACATATTTATAATTTATGGGAAACGCGATTAACGTCTTATCTAATTCGATAAAATTGAATACTCTACACTCTACAGTATAACACATCAAAAACTACACATAGGTACATATTCAGGATATATCATTTTTATACGACTAGAGGAAATCCACTGGCTTTTAGACGTATTTTCCCGTAAAAAACTTGCTATTGCAGTGTATTGAAGGAAAGCAGTCCGTTGCGGGAGTTGTTTTTTATCCATTTTAGAAATCCCAGATCACAATTTTCGGAAAATTTGTCATGTCATATATCTCTCTCTCTTCTCAGCCTCTTTCCGTCCACTCTTGAACGTAAGCCTCTTCCATTTTCTTCTATCTACCTCTGTTTTGCGCCTTTTGCACCCAGTTTCTACCCGCTATTTTCCTTATATCGTCTATCCATCTTGTGGGTGGTCTTCCTACGCTTCTCTTTGTTTGCCGAGGTCTCCATCTGACTATTCTTGATGTCCAGCGTCTTGTATCTTCTCTAGCCACGTGACCAGCTCATTGCCATTTAAGGTGGGCTACTCGTAGCATAATATCGGGTATTTTTGTTATTTTTCTAATTTCTGCATTTCTTATCCTGTTCCTCAGGCTAATGCTTAGCACTGCACGTTCCATCGCTCTTTGTGATACTCTAAGTGTTTCTGCGCTTTTCTGGGTGATAGCCATGGTCTCCAGCCCATATGTTTTGACAGGTAGTATACAGGTTTCGTAAACTTTCCTTTTCGTATATATATATATATATATATATATATATATATATATATATATATATATATATATATATATATATATATATATTCCCGATACATATTGGCATCTCCAGCGGATCCCATCGAGTCAAATGAGCTGAAATTTGGTGCCTGGGATTGTTTTCGTTTGCAAAACGAAAGTGACAACATTTGGATAAATTTCTACAACCACCGCCATTTTTACGTAGATAATGCTAATTTTCATATAAATATCCTTTCCGGTACATAGGTATTGACATCTCCAGCGGTTCGCGTCACACCAAATGAGCTTTGGTATCCGAAATGATTTCCAAGGCAGAACGAAACTATCAAAATTTGGTTAAATATTTCCAACCGCCGCCATTGTTGTGAAGATATTACTTGCTCTTTCGTGGATTTTGAAAATTTGCTCCACAGCTTCTGCAGATTGAGTTAAAGGGTTCAAACTTGTTACGTAGATAGTTGATGTTCATGAAATGCCTTTTGGTAGTTGCAACAATTTTCCTCAGTCGCGCTGCACCGCACGGGTAGAATTCAGTTCAAATCGCATCCCGCCTGCTTCGCTATCAGTACATTATGCACTTCGAGAGAATTGTTTACGATAGAGGGTTGCAATTTGGTACGTGGATTGAGTTGATTTTAGAGGTACGTTCCTTCGTTGGTTTCAATCTGTGTGCAAGAGTGTATTGTCTTCGTCTCATGACAATTAAAACTTCAAGTTCTTGTACTCGTTGTGAACGAGCTGACGGGGATAGTTTCTTGAATTCCTCACAAGAATATAATACGTGGACCCCCTTACATAATACACAATCAATTATTGCAGTATATGATGTTGAATCATTGTGATGCCTATTGTTTGAAGGCTTATGAGAAGCTTAGTTTCCTCAAGTTTTACTTGACTAATCACTTTATTCGTTTTTTAGTGAATCTTCAATGTCCTTCTAAAAAGTTAGTCATGTTTGTAAATGTCACCTTGTTCGTTTTCTGCCCAAATGTCTTCTCCCATTCCTCGTATTTTTCTTTTATGTGGGTGCTTCGGATAAACTAGTTACATGAAGTTGTCAATTCACTACTGTCTTCATTCAGTTTCCTAATTTTTATCCATGCAGAAAGATATTTACCATCAGAAATTTCAAAAGATGCAATTGAATTGGCGATGCACTTCGCAAAATTTTTTTTAATAAAATAAATTATTTTCTGATTTTCAATTAGTTTTGCTATTGCGTGATTTTTCAAAATCTAATTCAATCCTTTAGAATTGCATCGCTGAGCAATGCATTTCGCGTGAAAAATACGACCTTACTGATGAAGCTTTGTTGCTCACAAGTTTTATTGTTTAATATAGAAGGCCAAGATATATATCATTATACCAGGACTGCTTTATCAGTGAAGTAGGCTACTCAGAGTTTTTCTAAAAAAAAATTGATTCAAATTACTTTTTTTAAAAATAAAAGTACGAAAGACGCATTAAATTTCATAATCGATAAAATTTTGCTTAAACTTGATAAAAGTAGTCCAATAGCTATCACTTTTTTAGACTGCCAAAGCTTTTGATACCGTAAATCACGAAATCTTGCTAAAAAAAATTATATAACTACGGAATCAGAGGAAATGCTTATACTTTGATTTCTAGTTACTTGAGAGGAAGGCTGCAGAAGGTCAGAATAAATGGAAATTACAGTGACTTTGAGGAGGTGAATGTGGGTGTTCCCCAGGGAACAATCCTGGGACCACTCTTATTCATACTCTATGTTAATGATCTGCTCATGAATACGCCTGAGGGCCAGATTGTCTCATATGCTGATGATACTGCAGTCATAACTGAGGAATCAGATTGGAAAAAAGTAGAGGAAAAAATGAACTTTCAACTACAAGAAATATCAGATTGGCTTGCTTTAAATAAATTGTCGTTGAATATTGATAAAACTGTATTTGTAACTTTTGGAAATTATTGTGATAGTGTACCTGAAAGATTGCATGTTAAAATAAGTAATCAAGAAGTTAAGAGAGTTGAAAGTTGTAAATATCTGGGTCTTATAGTAGACTATAGGTTGAGTTGGAATTTGCATGTTAACTATATATTAAACAAAACAAAATATTTGGTTTTTATATTTTTTAAGTTATCAAAAATAATGCAACATAAGACGTTAATGATAGTCTATTACGCTTTATTTAATAGTGTGCTCAACTATGGTATAATAGCTTGGGGTGGAGCTTATTCCACGCAAATCTCTTTGCTGCAAAAAAGGCAGAATAGAATTTTAAAAATAATCAATACAAAAAACTTCATATAGGCGTCCGAAATTAAGATCGTAGCGCCGGAACGGCTAATATCGGTACTAGAGCATGGGAGATTAGCTGTTTGTTTACATTGGTTGTAATGGTATTTACGTTCATTTCTTTTTGAGTTTTCGAACGTTTATCGTCGTAATTTGTGTTTTTTTTGGACTTTGTATTTTCCTGTGATATATTGTGTTTGGATTGAGGACAATTTTATCTCTGTTCAACAGTAGATAACCTACCTACATCAAGTTGAAATTTACACTGAGTTTTTATCATTGAACATGAAAATCAATAATAAAATAAAGTAGAGGACGAATAAATTAATTGGTTGAAGGAACTATGTATACCTCATGAAAAGGCTGTATGATAGAACACCTATTTATTTAAAAAATAAAAAAACCTTTCAAAAGTTTCAAGAAAACATCTCTGACATGTCTACTTTCATTACGAACTGAAGAATTTTTGAGTATAATCGACAAAACTAAGTACTTACCAGCTAAACTGAAAGAAACAACATGAAATAAAAGAAGAATTAATATGAATACTCTGCTTGAATGGTTTGAACGTAATATGTTATTATATTTTTTGAATTTTCCTGACGTATAACAGCTATCCTAAAAGTACGGTGGACTTCTGAGTCTGGTTTTTTTGATAGAATCTCTGTTTTCCTGATTATATAATTGAATATTTTAGTTTTTACCTAGATATAGAGTCCAGATTTATTTCATATTCTTGATGAAATGATGAACTGTTATTTTGGTTGTGCAAATAAACATCATTTGTTATTATTATTTTAATAGTATCTCTGGTTGTTACATGAAAGAAAATACAATAATCTAGAATCTCTTGATGATGGCCCAGGTTCAGATTCCGATAAAAGTGGAAGATTTTTCGTTAGAATAGCATTGGACTTCAAAAACTCTACGTTTTCGGTTAGCTGAAAATTGCACATCATTAGTTGGTATAATTCTATATGGAAAAATCCACAAACTTACTGCAGGGAAAATAATTATTCTCAGTAAACTGTAAAGAACAACTGTCTTATGTTCAGACATTTTTTTTTTCAATCTTCAAGTTATGAATCTACACCTTTCTTATGTCCATAATTTCCTTGTTTCCCAACTTTGTTTGGAATGCAACTTTGAATTGTCCAGCTTTCGGAAAGGTATGTAAGCTATATTCGGTTTTTTTTGCCCAATATGAACAATAGAATACACAACAATAGTGTTCATATCTTCTGAACGTTTGTAAACGATCCAAAATACAATTAAAACTCAACAACTTCTCATATAAAATACACGTAAACAGATGTAAACAAAGCAATCTATCTCCCATGCTCTAGTAATATTCGACACCGTTAGGGGGCGTATCGCTTATTATGATTTCCCTATATGAAAATCAACCTTGCACAATAGAACAACAATTTTCACTTGATTCTCTACTATATCATTATGTAACTTAATCAGAATTATGTTCAAAATCAACAAGTGCAACTAGAAATAAATCTATACAATTGCCAAAAAGAACATTAAAAATAAGTAAAAAAAGATCTTATATCAAAGCTATCCTAGTCTTTAATGCATTACCTAATGAACTAAAAAATATTGAAAATAAAATTAAAAGAAAAAAGCAGCTAAAAGAATATATTAGACGTAATAATATTTAATTGTGCATCAGGTGACGACTGTGATACAAACTAAAGAAGATTTTTAGAAAATATTTAAAGCCTAGTTTTTTAAGTTACTTAGAGTTAATTATATTAGTTTTTAGTTTAGTTTTAATTACCGGCCTCACTCACAGGTAACTCTGATTACCTCTGTGAGGATATACTATTTATATTAGTCTTTAAGTTATGTATTTTGTATATTTTTTTTATAAAAAACTGGTAATAAATACAATACAATACTGAGAAAAACCGAAAGCAATAAGTTGAAGAGAAATGAAATACGTCAAAGAGAAACACCTCAAGATTATCAATCACTTTCTTTAAATTTTATTATTGTCAATGATGAACCAACTAAAGGACTTTCATAAACAATAAGGCATAATTGTAATTTTTTTCATTAATTTTTTTATATAAAAATAATTGGTTTGCTAAAAAGGAAAAATGTTTACGAGAGTGTAGAACTGAATTATCAGTGCGGAAATAAATTATTTATTTATTTTACTTTCAATATGTATTTAGGTTTAAACCAAAATTAAATCAACAATTATAAGAAACGAATGATTTCCGTTTATCATGTACAGTTGGAAGTTTAATTACATTGACTTTTGAATAAAATACTCTCTTTGAAAATTTGTGAAACAGATCGGATATTAATAATATAAAACTCAGATTAAAAAGATTGCCCTGCGGTTTATTATTCAATTCTAGATCATCAAAGTCTACCTATAAATTCCGAATTCCATAAACTTGTAAATAACAAATACAAATAAAATTTAGACACATTGGTGGCAAAATTTATAACATTCAAAAAATGGCAAGAACACCCTAAATGAAAAATTTAAGTATAACACGATAAATTACACTATACATCTTACATACCTAGATCTGATTCGAAAAATATAAATATCAATTTTCATTCAGAATTTCAATATCACAGCTCATTGATAAAATTCTTAAATTAACTGAGCAGAGCCCTTCACTAATATCTTCTTATTCTCTAAATTGGAAAACTAAGTATTAAATGTGGTCCTGCGTTAACGGTTCTTCATCTTCCGTACCTCTCCATACATTTCGTACAGTAATGAACGATCCAATGAACAAAAGAAGACCTCCGACGACTATAAAACCAAAACCTGTATAGTTTCCTATTGTCGGAAGAATTACTAAAGTCTTTGCTAGATCAGCTAAATTTTCTGTTATGGCTGCGTACTGTTTGAACCACAAAACTGGCATCATCGTGGGGTGAACAGTCGAAAATAACCTGAAAGTAATTAGTAATTAACATGGAGACAAGATTAAAATTTAAAAAATTTCAAGATCTCTTCGTACCAAGATATATATATATATATATATATATATATATATATATATATATATATATATATATATATATATATATATATATATATATATATATATATATACACAATCTCACCACCACCCTTCACAAAAACAGTCAGTAGTGAATTCATTAATTTCCAGATCTTTTCGACTAACAGAACCAGAAACAAGAAATAAAACAGATTACAACCGCTTTACGACAAAATGGATATACATACACTGACATCAGAAAGGCCATCAAAAAACAAGAAAATCCAACAAAAACATCAAAAAACAACACCGAAGAATCCAGACAAAAAACAGTACTTTTATACGTAAAAGGAATTACAGATAAAATTGGAAGAGTCTTGAGAAAAAATAACATAACACCAATATTTAAACCTCAGAAAACAATAGCCAATATTCTCGGAGACCCGAAAGATAAAATCGGACTAGAAAACCACGGCGTCTACAGCATACCTTGTGCAGACTGCGGTCAAACATATATAGGACAGACGAACAGAAAAATATCAGCAAGAATCCAAGAACATAAAATTTGCGTCAGGAACAAACAAACAACATCAGCCCTATTTCAACATCATCAAGCAACAGGCCACAGAATCGATTTTGACCAATCAAGAGAAATAGCATCCATAGAAAACTACAGGGTCCGTACCATAAGAGAAGCCCTAGAAATAGAGAAATCAGGACATCTAAACAAACGAGACGATGCTCTGAATATTCCACTAACTTGGAAAACAATTTTAAAAAACACGATAACGCCTAAAACAACACAAGACGTAAAAACTAACATCGACGAAGAAAATCGAAGCGAAGAAGCGAGGGGGCGGAGCCTATGCAGCGAACCGGCCAATCAGGAAACAGGACCAGCCAATGCCAATAAAACCCGGACACAAGCAGAGGCGAACGACGATAGAAGAAATAACTTCAGAAAGGCGAATGAGTATGATATTGAAAATGGCTGACCACGAGAACGCCGAAATAAGAAGAACGTCGGAAATTCATCCAAAAAAAAAATAGACACGAGAACATCACTATCTCAGTGGAAAAGAATCCACGAAGACTGAGACTTAGTGAATATTATAAAGAAAATGGAAGAAATTCCGAACCTTGGAAAAATTAAGAGGATCTCAGAGGCGAACAGTAGTTGCCGTCGAGTCACCAGACGTACAGCAGCACTTGAAAATGCCAAATGAGATTTTGGCGAAACGTCGTGAAACAAACGGTGCTTCTCAGCGCCAACAAAACTTTCGAAAAAATCGGATTGAACCCCGGAATCTTTCTCAGATACATATATATATATATATATATATATATATATATATATATATATATATATATATATATATATATGTATATATATATAATATATATGTATATATATATATATATATATTATTTATATATATATATAATATATATAATTATATATATATATATATATATATTTATATATATATATATATATATATATATATATATATATATATATATATATATATATATATATATTTATTTATATATATATACAGGGTGTTTCTAAATTGATGCGAAAGATTTCAATGGGTGATTCTTTAGCAGAAATTAAGGTGGGTCTTTCATATAACTTTTTGTTCAACACCCTCTTCCCTCCAAGTTACAGCCCTTTGAAATTAGGTGAAAAAAATTGTTTCTATTCAATACATCCACTTTGGAAAAATTTGGAAGAACCAAATTTGGCAGATAACTGCTGCTAATGAAATGGCAGTTTTTGAGTGTTTTTCTTACCCTTAAATGTAATCACAAGGGGCTGAAAAAAACCAACCCCTATAATATTTTGCATCAGAACTTTTTAATGCGCCTATATTTTCCTTTTTAAAAAATATATTCGAAAAGACAGACTCAATCTGCAATTTTTTATGTCTTGACTTTTAATCATAAAGTTGTTAGTTTGATCACAAAAAAATAAAATAGTGCTCAGACTATTTTCCCTTAAAATCACAGAGGTTATCATTTATTAAAAAAAAAACAAGTGAGCTGCTGTCAAATGTCAAATAATTTGTTAATTGTTATTAGTAGTACAATTATTGTTCAATCCGCTCTAATTTGCAATATTCTTCAACTAAATAAAAAAATGCCATTCTTTCAATAAAGTTTTATTTAGTTGTGAAAAATGTTTGAAGTCATAAAACTGTCTAGAAATTAGAAAAAATCAGGACAACAAAACTATTTGTCATATGACTTCATTTGACAGCAGCTTACTTGTTTTTTTTTAAATAAATGATAACCTCTCTGTGAATTTATGGGAAGAGTCTGAGCACTATTTTATTTTTTTGTGATCAAACTAACAACTTTATGATGAAAAGTCAGGATATAAAAAAGTTGCAGATTGAGTCCGTCTTTTCAAATATATTTTTTAAATAGGAAAGTATAAGCGCATTAAAAAGTTCTGATGCAAAATATTATAGAGGTTGTTTTTTTCAGCCTCTTGTGCTAACATTTTAGTGTAACAAAAACACTCAAAAACTGCCATTTTATTAGCAGCAGTTATCTGCCAAATTTCATTCCTCTAGTTTTTTCCTAAGTGGATGTATTGAATAAAAACAATTTTTTTTCACCTAATTTCAAAGGGCTGTAACTTGGAGGGAAAAGGGTTTTCAACAAAAAGTTATATGAAAGACCCCCCTTAATTTTTGCTGTAGAATCACCCATTGAAATCTTTCGCATCAATTCAGAAACACCGTGTATATATATATATATATATATATATATAT
>JARQZK010005075.1:640000-665000 GCA_030704885.1 Cynegetis impunctata
TTCTAATTATTATAAAATTAAATCTTTAGATTAGGCATAATCCAATGATTGTATGATTCACATGTTTCAATGTTCAACGAAAAGGTCAAAAAATGAAAAGTTTCAAGTAATTGAGTTTGTTGTGAAAGCTACTTCATTTTTTATTCGCTGTGCTCGACAAACGTTACAATGTTTTTTCTTTCAGAGTGAATGCAGATATTATGACACATATTTTTAAAAAAATATAAACAGGACGCCATCTGAAAAAAATCAGGGTCTGTTCGATTTTCATGGCCAACCAAGAACAATAATACAATTATAACTAAGAAGTCCTTGCAAGTTGAGTACCTACAAAGCAAGAAACGTGTACCAGAATAATCAACACTAGGCAGCAATAAATCACAATTATTTTGGCAAAACTATCCAAATATCTTATTTTATTAGCCCCCCATAAGGAAAGAAAGTATCAGTAGTGTAGTGACCGTGGGATAAACTATTTACAACATCTGTTCAAGATCAATTTCATCTTTTTGCTGAAACATAATACAGAATAGATTTCTAAGTTTAAACAATATACTGAAAGAACTCTTGGCGAAGTTGAGATTCCGTGTTTGCCGCTGTAATGTATATATATATATATATATATATATATATATATATATATATATATATATATATATATATATATATATATATATATATAAATGTATATATATGTATATATATGTATATATATGTATATATATATATATATATATATATATATATATATATATATATATATATATATATATATAAATATATATATATATATATATATATATATATATATATATATATATATATATAATTATTCATTCGAATTGTTGTTGCTTGTGAACTATTTCTGATCTTTTGATAGTTATTAGCAATAACAGGCTTGTTGAATCTCAAAAAACTCGATTTTATTAAAAAGTTGACGTTTCGCCACGACATTCGTGGCTTTATCAAAACTTTTGAAAAAATTGAAATTTCTTTGACATTTATTGATTTGAAAAAATTTGAATAGAAAAAGACTACTATGTCTCACTAAAATTTTTTTCGGCTGTGGCCGTTCTTTGTTATTTATTACGTGCTATTCAGTCCAATATTAACATTCAAATCTGTTATTATTAGATGGTAAAGGAAACCACAGAAACCTTTACTCACATAATAAAACATAAAAACAATGAGAATCATACTTTCAACTTTAATAGCACGAAAATTTTAGAAATAGAAGAAGATCAAAAACGCAGAGAAATTTTAGAAATGTTACATATTCAAAAAAATTTAAATAAAGTCGTAAATGATAGAACAGATATCAAACATTCGAGTTCAATATACGCAGATTTGATTCTTTAATTTTTCTAAGAAACAACATAAATCCAAACAAACAAACTCTAACCATAACAACTCATCTTCTTAGACAAAATCTAAACATCTAGAATTTTCAATTTTTCTAAAAAGAAAGTATAGTCTAGAACATGTAATCTCCAAAATTACAAGTAATGTCTTTTTAAAGACAACAATCAAATATTTTAAACCTATTTTTTACATTACGTGGGTGAAGGTTTCTGTGGTTCCCTTCCCATCTAATATCAACAGACCTGTCTGTTGATATTGGACTAAATAGCACGTAATTAATAACTGAAGACGGCCACAGCCGCAATGAGAAACTTTTGAAAACAAGATAAATAGTACCCTATTCTTTGACTTTTCAAAATCAAAATAATTTGAACCTATTTCGAACATTACGTGGGTAAAGGTTTCTGTGGTTTCCTTTACCATCTAATAATAACAGATTTGAATGTTAATATTGGACTGAATAGCACGTAATAAATAACAAAGAACGGCCACAGCCGAAAAAATTTTTAGTGAGACATAGTAGTCTTTTTCTATTCAAATTTTTTCAAATCAATAAATGTCAAAGAAATTTCAATTTTTTCAAAAGTTTTGATAAAGCCACGAATGTCGTGGCGAAACGTCAAATTTTTAATAAAATCGAGTTTTTTGAGATTCAACAAGCCTGTTATTGCTAATAATTATCAAAAGATTAGAAATAGTTCACAGGCAACAACAATACGAATGAATAATTATATATATATATATATATATATATATATATATATATATATATATATATATATATATATATAATTTGTATTTCCGAGATGTATTTAGCTGAAACCAAATAACCAAAAGCTCCCCCAATGTAGCATGAAATAAATTTTGATTTGACTCATTGAGCATAATATGAATTGTGTTATAATCTGCAGATTTATTTCATGATTATGTAGACGTCATATAGTAAATTCAAGACTCACTTGCATTGGGAAACATTTCGTACACCACTCGCCATACGTTCCCCAGGGCTGAAACATCCCATCTCCGGATACTTGGTACCATTATCAAATAAACGATCCGTCTGTGAATAAACATTTCCCTCCAAACCAAACGAGGTACAAGTACCATTTGCCTCCAAACTCAAAGAACTACAAAAGTAAAAAAAATAACTTTTTTAAAGTGAAACTTTTACTCTATCGCCCGAAAATTTTTCGTCCATCTAACGCGTCTCGCATTACAGCCGCAAGGCGCATGGCAGAGCAGCCAAGGCCAATATGGCGGCGCTCATATCAGCTGACCGTGTTTATATTCTCAATTATTCGTGCAAATGTACCGCGGTATTTCTGCGTTATGATCTGTATATTAATGTAATTGTTTTTTTATTATTCACTTTATCGTGATGGATAACGATTCAGCTAGTGAATTAAATAAACCGGTCGTTATTGAAACATAGTTGAAGTTGACAAGGATTCAATGATTTAAATAAATATTGCTCTTAGTTAATAATATGCGTCTATCATCTAAATCATTGATTCCCAAAGTGGTCCAGGTGGACCCCCAGGGGTCCACGGAAGACTAGACAGGGGTCTACGTTGGCGTGACAAAAAAAACGGGGTTCACAATTCGTAAGCGGGGGTCCACGAGAATTTATCTGGTTTCGATAATGAAGAACTGAAATGTTGGCTTGATTTCATCTTTCAATGTAGGCAGATAATATTTTAAGAAGTTCAGCGACTGTTACTTGTCCAAACCAGGATATTCCTTATTCAGTACAACGTATCGAGACTTGCAAAGCACCACTGTCCGTCGTTCGCAACTTGCAAAGGGACGGAATACGACTTGTGGCATGTGTGCTTGCAATCTTGCATTGAACTTGATTTTTTACCAATATAAATACGAATGCCTAGGATGAACGTTACTCATTTGTTTCCTGAATTTCGAGAAGAAAAATAAATTGAAGCGGTGATAGTACGCTGCCGCAGGTATAATGCCTTTATGAGAATATTCAGAGATACGTTCAACATTTCATTGCTCTGCATGATTACTTCAAAATCAGTTTTGAAGACATTCTGATGATGCAAATACCACCGTGGATCATAAATCCATTTGATGAAACGGTTACAAGAGAAGCTACTCGAGCTTAGCACTAACAGTGCTGAAGGTAAAATTTAAAAAATGGTATCACTTTGCCGGCAGGCAGAAATACCCAAAAAACATCCTGGGGAATGGCGAAAAAGCTTTTAAAAGCGTTTCTCTTGTCAAAAAAAGTTTTAGTGTCGTTACCAACAATTTAACAAAAAAAAAGCAGATTTGCTGTTATTTCTAACAAAGCTCAAGAAGTATTGATAATTTGCTGTCAATTCATAAAGTACATACCTCAAATTAAAATTATGACTATTTTGTGATTGTCATTCTAGAAGTTACATTACGTTATTAATATTTAATTTCGATTATATCACGACTGTTATCATATTACAATGTGATGTAAACCTTACAATACAACACGAGAAAAGATGCTATTGCTCTTTTTATTTTTACCACTCCAAATGGAAGTAGGGGGTAGTTTTCTAAATAAAATAAGTGATAATTGATTGGTTTCTTGTGCTTTGAAAAGATGTCAAAAAAGTGGATGGAATAACTTTTTTGATTGGCCAACTTTACTTTTTCGACATCCACTCACAGCACAATCAATTAATTAATTAACCAATAAATTCTCACTTTTCTTTCGGAAACTGTTAATTCGTGATTGGAACTCAGCCGCAACGCGAATTTCCATAATTAGATCTAATCTTCACATTTTTTGTCGAGTTTTGGGAATATGGTAGAAATGTAGCTGCAGGGGGTCCACCGGAACCAGGAAAATTTTCAAAGTGGTCTATGAGAAAAAAAAGTTTGGGAACCTCTGACTAAATGATTGTATCAATTATGTATTCCGTAGTCTAATACGCAAATTGAAATTAAATTTTATAATTGAATATTTTGTCTACTATTGATTACCCATTATCATCCCCCTTTTTCAATGATTACATTAAGATTAAGAACGCAATTTTAATACCCTAAATCAAATAATTGTTTGAAAATTTTTAGTTAAATGCCTACAAACCAAAAAAAGTTTCACTTGCATCGTGGTTTCATAAAACCACAAAATAATTTTATATTTAATAAATGTGCACGTGTGGTTTTATAAGCCATTGTTTTAATATAAAAAATAACGTAAAAGTAGGTTTGAATACATATGACGAGAGTGACAAGCACTTGAGAATAAATTCAGAACGGTGCAAATTAAACATTACTTCAAGGCATTCCACTTCCAATATCCGGACACTTGGAAATTGTTTTAAAGAAGAAATCTTCATTTTCTGAAAAGTTGGAGTGCGAGTGTATTAAACGACTCACCTGCAGGTATCCGATGTGAATATAGAAACTGATTTTGAATCTTCAATAGGATACCATAGTTCTCCAGTCGTACCATTTACCATTCCGCAATAACCCGGATAATCGGGTACTCTGGGACTTTGATTCCATCTAGTAACTATACCTAATTTTTGTATATCATCAGCACCTGTATTCATAGTAAAATTTCCATCATAAGTACTAGAACCGTTTCTCTGAAACATTCATTAAATTTTGCAACCTTAGTTACGCGAAAACACAAATAAAAACCATCAAATGATCAATTTTTTGTGTAGTGAGGGCCAGATTACGGTTTTTTTTTATATGCGGGCCAGAGTACAAATTCTTGTTACTTGTAAAATTTATTTTTGAAAATATAAAAAATAAAGTAAATTAAGAACTACGTTTATTTCTCGTATCATTTATAATGAATTATAATGAAATGAAAAAAATGGGCATTAATTGCAAAATAATGTAATGACTGGTCCTGGGCACTAAATAATACACGGGTTCATTCTATACTTAGTCTTTATTTGTATAGACTCTAGACTTTATCGTTAACCTCTCGGCCAGCGTGACGAGTCTCCAAGTCTATCTCAGTCTCACTATCTCTCAGAGATTCCCTCTGGTTCTTATATATTCATGTTTATACAATATACTGCTGACGGGCGACCTTGCCCATACGTGCAGTTTACAATAATATAAAGGTGTAACTAAACATTCTTCGGTTACTATGGAGTAACCAATCGTGACACTGACCTACTTACCTACATGCACCACAATAATAAGTATAGATGAAAACAAAATGATTTTTCCGTCGACCTCTAAATAAAAGCTTACTTTAACGTACACGAAATTGATCATTAATGACCCATTTTAATGTGCAATTTCTCCTATTTTAATGTATGATTGTCATGGGCAACCAAACACAGAAGTATTCAGCACGGAATAGTTGAATTATTCTGTGTCTGTACTGTTATTCCACAGAGAAAAGGAATTCATAATTCCAATCGAAAAATTTAACTCTTTACAAAATAAAGTAAAAATTGCGGAAAAATTTTTATGCAATAATCGTTCGAAAGTAAATAACACTTCAGCTTCCACCAGTTCCACATATTCCTTATCGGATATTGTAGGTAATGTTAACTATTCAGAATGTCACATGTCTAATATTCCATCTATGAATCTCTCAAATTGTTCCATCGGGAGCATAAATATAAATATATCGAAACATAGAAGTTTATATTGTGTCAAGTGCATCTGTCATGCAAAATAAAAATTTATTTCAATCAAGAATTTATACTCAATTCATGATGAGGTCGACGGAAAAATCTTGTAATAAACTCGTTTATTAATATATATATATATATATATATATATTAATATATATATATATATATATATATATATATATATATATATATATATATATATATATATATTATAATATAACATAGATCCTAACGCCCGGAGGGTAACATCGAGGGCCTTTGGTCCCAGATCTAGTGATGCACGTGGTGCATACAAGATTTTATTTTTCACGAAAAAATTATTTTATTACAAAAGAAAATTCGATTTTAAAATCGGTTCATTGCTCCTATACTTTCCATTTTCCTTCTCATAGTAGGCATGTCATTTGTTGACATTTTGACGTTTGTGAATTTTTTTGTCATCATATTTAGTGAATGTCATTGCTGCTTTCTTTATGTAGTCATATAGAAATAATGGAAATGAAAATGAATATACCGAAGAATATCATAGAAAATGCAGCCAAAGCTGCGAATAATTCATTGCCGGAGAAATCCAGAGTCGTATACGACAAGGATTATGAAGTATTTAATCAATGGAAGTTGCTTCATTTCTCCCCGTACAATTAGCGGGCGTTATGAACCAAAGTGATCGCTCATAACGCCCTAGGGTATAATGAGTTATCTAAGGTAAAATCAACAAATATTATAAAGGTGAAAAATAAAGTTATTAACAATGCATTCTTCTGACAAAGTTATCTTGCTATTCACCAATCTAGTATTATTTATAATCTATTTATATATTACGATGACTAACATCGAAAACAGAAATTCGTATGTCAACATCTGCGTTCCGCGATCATCAAATAATATAAATGAAAACATTTCAATTTGACCACTTACAGAGTAAAACCATCCGAATCTATCATACGGAATGTTAACATCTTTCAATTTTATCTTCCTCAGTATATTCAATAGAGTATCGTTATACCCATCGAAGAGGAATTCTCTTGCTGTCTTGGTCACTGTCAATTTAATTCTTTTTTCCTCAAATAAGAAGCTCACAGCTCTCCTAATTATATACATCCTGTTTTTAACCATGTTACCGACGGTCTGAAATGATAGATTATTCAAGGAATGAAAAGAATAATAATACAGTAATTATATATATATATATATATATATATATATATAATATATATATATATATATATATTTAAGAAATTCTACCTATTATATATATATATATATATATATATATATATATATATATATATATATATATATAGATATAAATATATATATATTTATATATATATATATATATACTAGGACATTGAATTTTTCTTGGGAATATTGGTTCAGCATTGGTAGTTAAAACTCCATAAATTTTTCGTTTATACTATATTAAAACGTTTCGACCAACATATGTAGTCTTCTTCAGTTAGGAATTACTTTAATCTACGGGAACAGAAAAATTGCACTTTTGAAATTACGGACAGGTGATTGTTTTTTTGAAAAAACTTACCAAAAAAGGAAATCTCCACTATGACATTTACACTTTTCTAAAAAATTTTTCTCAAACGGACACGACAAATATACGAAACCTTCACAAATACTTAACATTAATATAAATTAGTAAAATTCTTTTCATTGGCACCTTCGTTGCTTCATCACGTCTCTATTGTAACTGACATCAAACTGTTTCGTTCGCATGTGGTATGTATGTTTTTTGCGACTTCATTTGTTTATTATTTATTATGTGTTTTGATTACATTATTGAGGACTGTTATTTTTCTTTTCGTTTTAACAAATTTTCTAGAGTAGGTTAAAATATATTTGATTCAGACAGGGCCGGCCTAAGGCGAAAATTGCAAGTGTGCTAGACTCGAATTTTATGCCCCTGACCACCCCACCCCCCGGAAAAATTTCATAACCCCACACCCCCTTGTAGAACATTAAATTTATGTATGACAATTTGATTCATTATTGTTTGACTTGATATGTTCAGTACTCTTCCTTGTACTATAACTAGCATTATGTCAAATAAACTAATGAAAGCTTAACTCTTCATTGTTCTTGTGAACATAAGAGAGTTGTTCTTTGCAGTTTACTGCGAATAATTATTTTCCCCGCAGTAAGTTTGTAGATTTTTTCATATTGAATTATACCAACTGATAATGTGCAATTTTCAACTAACCGAAAACTTTTTTTTGAAGTCCAATGCTATTCCAACGAAAAATCTTCCGCTTTTATCGAAATCTGCACCTGGCCCATCATCCAGAGATTCTAGATAATTGTATTTTCTTTCATGTAACAACCAGAGATACTATTAAAATAATAATAATGTTTATTTGCACAACCAAAATAACAGTTTATCATAACATCAAGAATATGAAATAAAACTTGACTCTATAGCTAGATAAAAACTAAAATATTCAATTATATAACCAGGATAAACAGAGATTCCATAAAAAAAACCAGACTCTTGAAAGTCCACCGTACTTTTAGGGGAGCTGTTATACGTCAGAAAAATTCAAAAAATTTAATAACGTTAAAATCATTCAGGTAGAGTATTCATGTTAATTCTTCTTTTATTTCATGTTGTTTCTTTCAGTTTTGCTGGTAACTACTTACTTTTATCCATTATACTCAAAACCTCTTCAGTAGGTAATGAAAGTAGACATGTCAGAGATGTTTTCTTGAAACTTTTGAAATTTTTTTTACTTTTTAAATAAATAGGTGTTCTATCATACTCCCTTTTCATGATGTATACATAGTTCCTGTAACCAATTAATTTATTCGTCCTCTCCTTTATTTTATTATTGATTTTCATGTTCAATGATAAAAACTCAGTGTAAATTTCAACTTGATGTAGGTAGGTTATCTACTGTTGAACAGAGATAATATTGTCCTTAATCGAAACACAATGAACCACTGGAAAATACCGAAATCCAAAAAAAAACACAAATTACGAAGCTAAACGTTTGAAAACTCAAAATGAAATGAACGTAAATAACATTTACAAACAATGTAACAATACGATAATGGCCGATGTTCTAGTACGATATTAGCCGTTCCGGCGCTACGATCTTAATTTCAGACGCTAATTGCCTAGAATAGCAAAGCCGGGGTGGGGGAGGGAGGCAGGAAAATGAGTCACAACACTTCCCGCGTCCCGCCACGAGACGACTGTTCTACTGACCTTGGACCATGGTCAAGGGCATCAGACTTACTGTATTTCAGAACTCATTGGGGTAGCCGGGTAGATCTTCGGTTTTACATTGAATTTTAACTATAATAGTTTTGAGACAAAATTCCTTCTATAGTCGGCGGCAAATCATTGGAAGCTTGGGATTTTTAGCTGTGTGAATTAATTTTTCAATCCACAAACTGGCAACGACGCTGAACGAGGGGTGTAGATGGGAGTATACAGTTGTTTAGTGTCCAAGCTTCCAATGATATGCCGGCGAGTATAGTTTAAATATTTCTGCCCAATATTCAAATCAGTTTCTAAAAATTTTCCAAATTTATAATTTTTTTTTACAAAAATTGATCAATTTAATGCCCCTCCAAAAGGCTTGAGTGTGCGGCTGCATACTTCGCACACCCCTTAGGCCGGCCCTGGATTCAGATTTTTTATATCGGTCTTCTCATTAATAGAGTTTGGATCCTTTTTAATATGTACCATTTCGAGAAATTCTCTCTTTTTTTTATTCGATTCGGTAGTCAGAATTTTTGTCTCATCGAAATTGAATTTATGTTTTTTTCCTCTTCGTGATTCGTCAACGCCGTTTTATTTTTTTTGTCGTAACGGTGGCCATTTAGGCGGTTATGAAGATATTGTGATGTTTGCCCAATATATACACTGGGGCCATTTGTGCATGGTATTTTATATATAGTATTGATTTTTTTTGTTTTTTTGGTGTTTTACTTTTAAGTTGGCTAAAAAATTTTTGCAGTGTATTATAATTTTTATGACATACCGAGATTTTGTGTTTTTTGAAAAATGACTGAAAACCCTCATTTTCCAAAAAACACAAAATCTCGGTATGTCATAAAAATTATAATACACTGCAAAAATTTTTTAGCCAACTTAAAAGTAAAACACCAAAAAAACAAAAAAAATCAATACTATATATAAAATACCATGCACAAATGGCCCCAGTGTATATATTGGGCAAACATCACAATATCTTCATAACCGCCTAAATGGCCACCGTTACGACAAAAAAAATAAAACGGCGTTGACGAATCACGAAGAGGAAAAAAAACATAAATTCAATTTCGATGAGACAAAAATTCTGACTACCGAATCGAATAAAAAAAAGAGAGAATTTCTCGAAATGGTACATATTAAAAAGGATCCAAACTCTATTAATGAGAAGACCGATATAAAAAATCTGAATCAAATATATTTTAACCTACTCTAGAAAATTTGTTAAAACGAAAAGAAAAATAACAGTCCTCAATAATGTAATCAAAACACATAATAAATAATAAACAAATGAAGTCGCAAAAAACATACATACCACATGCGAACGAAACAGTTTGATGTCAGTTACAATAGAGACGTGATGAAGCAGCGAAGGTGCCAATGAAAAGAATTTTACTAATTTATATTAATGTTAAGTATTTGTGAAGGTTTCGTATATTTGTCGTGTCCGTTTGAGAAAAATTTTTTAGAAAAGTGTAAATGTCATAGTGGAGATTTTCTTTTTTGGTAAGTTTTTTCGAAAAAACAATCACCTGTCCGTAATTTCAAAGTGCAATTTTTCTGTTCCCGTAGATTAAAGTAATTCCTAACTGAAGAAGACTACATATGTTGGTCGAAACGTTTTAATATAGTATAAACGAAAAATTTATGGAGTTTTAACTACCAATGCTGAACCAATATTCCCAAGAAAAATTCAATGTCCTAGAATATAGTGAAACGGTTCAAGAAATTTAAGAATTTTCAAGTATATATATATATATATATATATATATATATATATATATATATATATATATATATATATATATCACCGGAAGATAATAAGATCCGCAAGTTTATAAATTTCCTAGGAAATTTATAAACCTTCGTAGGATTCTAAACGAGAGATAGATTGTATTGTTTTACGCCCACATTTTCGCAAATTTATCAATTGACGACATCTCGTGGTTATTCACTTGTCATTTGAAGAAAAATGTAACACTTATGATTTATTCACGCAACCCTAATAATGAACAAATAGAAGCTATGAAGTTTGTGACTGATTTAAACGCATTCTATCTAAATCTTTCAGAAATATTCTGTGTCCTATAAATATGACGCTGGGCGCTAAAGGGTTGAATAGCTTTTTCCGGCTCATACATAAAATTGTGTTAGGTATATGTATTGTAGAAATAAACCAAATAGGGGTCCAGTTTATTTGATTAAATGAATATCTTTTGAATGTAATAAACAATTTTGTATTTAAATATTCTATAAAAAATAAATTAAGTAAGTTTTCATGTTATTATCAAATCATGAAAAATATACAACTTGACCTTGTTCAAGTTAATATACTACATAAAGAGAACAAGGAAAATTCTTCAATAATTAAAACAATTATCGAACAACTTACCAAGGGAGCTGATTGTATGTATTCACTGCTGGATTGGAAATTTGTTCACTTTATGTAGTACATTAAATTGTCCATGGTCAACTTTTACATTTTTCATCATTTGATTTTGAATATTAGACCAGGGTCGATAATTTTTGAAACCAAAAAAAATAATAGTAGGATGAAACCCATTGGAAAAGAAGGAGAATAAATTAAAAATGAAAGAAAAAATAAATTACGGGCGATCTGAGGTCGGAAAGGGGAAGGGGGTGAGCTTTTAAGGGTATAAAACGGTTTATCTCGATTTCCGGCAAAACTACAAGCCCTATGGAAAAACGTCAAATGGCAAAGTTTCAGATAATAAAGAAATCTACAACTTTTATATTTATACTTTTTTCACATAACCTCAAAATTTATGTGAAAAATTCAAAGAACCAAGTTTTTGGTTTTTTATCTTTATCTTATACAAACAAATTTTTTTTTCACGAAATTTGGAGAGAACTTACCTTTTTATGTCCCAAATACACTGTAATTTATTTGATTTGAAATATTTAATTTTTCACCTTATTTTGACTTAATATCGAAAAAGCACCCTAATTTTCAATCGGAAAATTTTAGCCCATAAAAAGGTATTTCATAGAGAATTGGTGAAGGGGCTAGGAGGGTCTGGGCCTTACTACATACCTGTTATTTCGTAGCTGCTGTAAAATTTACTATAGTAATGTATTTTTTTTACACCATCGGAAAGTACAGATTTCAACGAACAGAAACACACCAACTATTTGAAAAAAGCTGATATTTTGACGGGAGAATTAATGATTGAAAATTAGGGTGCTTTTTCGATATTAAGTCAAAATAAGGTGAAAAATCAAATATTTCAAATCAAATAAATTACAGTGTATTTGGGACATAAAAAGGCAAGTTCTCTCCAAATTTCGTGAAAAAAAAATTTGTTTGTATAAGATAAAAATAAAAAACCAAAAACTTGGTTCTTTGAATTTTTCACATAAATTTTGAGGTTATGTGAAAAAAGTATGAAAACAAAAGTTGTAGATTTCTTTATTATCTACAACTTTGCCATTTGACGTTTTTCCATAGGGCTTGTAGTTTTGTCGAAAATCGAGATAAACCGTTTTTTACCCTTAAAAACTCACCCCCTTTCCCTTCCCGACCACAGATCGCCCGTAATTTATTTTTTCTTTAATTTTTATTACATTCTCCCTCTTTTCCAATGGGTTTAATCCTACTATTATTTTTGTTCACTTTTAAAGGCTTTTACCCTGGTCTATATTGCGAATATCGCGACAAGTATTTATGGAGCACACTCTCGTGAATATGTCCAGAGTTTTCAAAAACGCTAAATTATCGTGCTTTGGAACCACATACACCATAGTTGCAGAGACATTTGATGTCAGGAAATATGTATCCTCGAGACGGGATTCTGCATTTTCGTTCTAAGGGGTAAATACCAATATACTTGGTGGAGGACGCTCTGGGTTAGTCCCCGTCGCGATTTGTATTAGGGCACAATTAGAAATTTGTTAATTCACTTCGAGTCAAATAAGCTGCGCTAATGAGATCTAATAAGATAGAAACAGCTGTATGCAGATTTCGGGAAGGGATGACTTGACGATTTCTATAATTGACTGTTGGATTGTGAATGTAGAATTCTCGTCGCGGAATACATATAACCAGTTCCCTTGGAAGTTGTTTGATAATTGTTCAAATTATTCAAGAATTTTCCTTGTTCACTTTATGTAGTATTTAAAATTAATGTTTCATTCTTCCAAAGTTATTACATACTCATTTACTCACCAAAGCTATAGTATTCAAAGTGGTAATATTGTCATCTAACGAGCCCTTAGTTTTCTCTGGTACGAAATGCCAAGTTCTTATGGTGTTGAAACTGACAGTATTGTTGTCGTTGAATGATATATTAACCCTGGAATGATGCTCGCTGAAAGTATAAGGCCCCAGTTCCTTGAATTCAGGCTTGGTGGTCCATGGTTTTCCCTCCTCGAACTCAGCCGCATTCGTCCAATTGAAGAGGTACACTTCTAGGAACATAGGAATGGGTGTTTCTTTCCAGAATTGAAACTGTTTCGTGTTTTCGTTTTTTAGAGAAAGTTCCTTGAAGAAAATTGAAATGGCAAAAATTATAAGACTGGAATCAATAGTATTGTTGCGTTGTCTGAAATAGCTCAACATGTATTTTTAATGAATCAAGAAATGCGCACTGTATTCAGAAAAGGCTTGAAGTTATTGAAACTGGTAACCGATTCAAAGCTATCGAAAAACTGAAGCAATGAGTTAATTCTTCTGTTTCTTCTTATATCGGTAAAAGAAAGCTCGAGCGTTTGAGACTTCCAAATATTTTTATTTATTTTCATTTGAAATGGCTGTAAGTTATTGGCTGCAGTAGATACTTCCTCGAGAAAGCTGGTCCATCTATAGAAGAACGCTGCTCGTAGGGTCATGTTCAAAGGTGGCAGCTAGCGTTGCTTCTGGTGCACTTGGTTAGCTTAAATTGTTTCGTGGACTTGCTACTTCCTTTCGGTTTGTAAACATCTACACATTTCAAGTGGAGCGATGATTGTGAATCAAATATATTGAATAAAATAAAGATACAGGTAATGCTCAGGGCATAGCTCCAAAAAGTCAAACATTGCCTGAAAACTGGTGAGGTATGTGGCTGATAAAATGGAAAAAAAATTACCAAACATAAAAATCGTAGCTCGCACTGCAGCTTATCTTTCTACGAAATTATTTGTCAATTACTGATACTGGCGACGAAGAGATTACAGTCGCTTAAAACGAATAGATGAGAGGACTCGGTAGACCAGCGGTAAGCTGTACCGCTTGTGCCGTTTGTAAATGTGAACCGAGGATTGTGGGTTCGAGTCCCACCTAGCTCTTGGGTGTTGTGTATGTCCGGAATTTAGTGGTTCTATATATATGATTAAATTGTTGGGTAATGTACATCGTTTACAAGCCCATTGGCCGTTAGGAACCGGCGTTAAACTGTAGGCCCCTCGAGAAAAAAAACGCATAAATAGGCGATGACCGTCAAATGATGTAACAACTATTTGTCTGCTTATTTGAAGTGGGCCGAAAGATTGGTTGAAATCTTTCTGATTAGGGTGAGGCTCATGCTCTAACTCAACACCACTTTTGTGTTACCATTGTAAGATTGGTCTGTGGGTCTTCATTAAGAGAGCTTACCAGTAATAACTTCCCCCAATGTGAGGTATAGCATTATTGGGTATCTCTATCATAAAATGATGCAACAAAAGTATCGAAGCAGTTTGTGCCCAGTTAACATAACTATTACGCTAATAGTTAGAGAAAATCTTCCTAACCACGACGAAATTAGACCGAAGTCTGAGACACCTTCTATCCAGGCATCAAAGTACAACTCACTTGAAAATCTCTGCTGCTCGGCCAGAATTCAGTTTATATATTCCAAATATTTCAAGAAACGCGTACAGGCTCTACAGTGATTTTCAAATGTTTAAAATTATCCTGTTTCAGATGTTCCTGTTATGAAACTGGCAATTCCGGGGCAAACTTTCATATTTTCAGATTCGTGTACAGGAGTGAGTTATTGTTATTTCAATGGTTTTTTTTCAGATAACAGCAACCGTTTATTTTTTTGAAATAACCAAGCATTTACTTAATTACAGTTTTTGAGTGGGATCCACTGAACATTCAATGGGTGGTTATTGGACAACTTCATGCACAAATAAGTTTTACTTCATATTCGGCGATTCAAAAAACTGGTGAAATTTATCATGACAGATGTGGGTGTTCCACAGGGTTCGAATTTGGGACATGTATTTTTTATGTGTATGATCTGCGACTTCAGCCAGTTGCAGATTATTATTTTCGCGGACGACACAACGCTCAATTTGCGTGTTGAGTAGCTGTAGATTGAGGGTGTCGCAAAGGAGGCACAGTTTCGACCGGAGAATTGGTTTGCATCAAACAAACGTTTCTTCCGCCGAGATAAGACCCCAACAACGCTTTTACACTGTGGGACGTTAAGTAACAACGATATGTAGGTTATATCAAGTTCCTGGGCGTGTATCTTGATCCTCAGTTCAGGCGGGATGTGCATGTAGAACATGTATGTGGAAGCCTGAGGAGAGTAATTTACTAGGTTGTGTCTCTGAGGCAACTTTTCTAACGCCTGTTAAGCTCTATTCCACTCTGCAATGTCCTATAGGAATACGAAGACCGTTTCACAGCGCACAGGTATATCCATAATCATCTAACATGCAGTAGCAGTAATCTGAAGGCTGTCTACTGCAGATTAGAGAAGAGTTAGAGCAGACCATACTATATCGCGGTTAAATTATATAATATGATACGCTTTTGGATCAAAAAGGTCAATGTTGAGAAGTTTACAAAATTCTTACCTATGAATATATTTTATAGTAGTCAAGAGCTTCTAAATTTTAATCTTAATGTATGTGTTCTAGATGTAAATTTGTCCTTGTATATTTTGTTGTGTATGTGCATGATTTAAATGAATTTGCTATTTATAAATGTGTGAATATTTCTTATGACTTATGTAAAGTTGATGTCTTTCTTTATTACAAGAACAAACTATCTATCAACCTTTACAAATTTAGTTCTATCAAATTCGCAAATTTAGAAATTATTAAATATATAGAGTTTCTGATTGTAAGCAGACAGTTGGTATAATTTTCTAATTCACAAATAAATATTTGAAAAATTCCAAAAAAATTCAGAAATGTATTATAATTAACAGAACAACAAATCTCACAGTGAAAGAGGTGAAACTCATGAAACTAACATATATATAGGAAAAATAAATTTTTGTGAACACGTACCATGTTGATTAATCCCTGACAGGGACGTCGAGAATATGTTACATTCAAATCAAAACTTACCGATATCACAATGTAGTTATATACGCTCTGCCATGTAAAAACCAACAAAAGCCCAATAGTGATAAGGCAAACAGCAGTAAAAAAAACAACGGCCTTCTTGCATCTTGGAGAACAACAGCCCATCTTTTTCTGCAACGAAAATTAGCAGTCACAGCATGAAATGCACTAGGTAAACTGAAATCGTGACGTTACTTCCACAACTGATAAATTAATAAGAAATGAGAATGAATTTGTTATCATAAATTCGATAAACTGAACTACCGATACACATTTTTCATCTGAGTTTCAATATTTTGTTGTATGTAATGAAGGTTTGTCTACTACAAAATAATGAAACAGACAGAAGATAACAAAATAGATTACGAAAGTTCAGTGTGCTTCACTAAAAATAATATGCACAGCAAAACATGCGTACAAATAAATACTTTGATACATTACTCCAACTTTGCACTGTTCACTGCAAATTTAAATATCTAGACATATTTGTTTATTCATCCTCGAAAATACATGAAAGGTCATGCAAAAAAAATTATAAATAAATAAATAAATATATATATATATATATATATATATATATATATATATATATATATATATATATATATATATATATATATATATATATATATATATATATATATATATATATATATATATATATATATATATATATATATATATATATATATATATATATATATATATATATATATAATCAGGGCCGGATTTAGGCATGGGCCACATGGCTTTTTTTTTTAAGGCTAGTTAAATTTTGCTAAAAAATCAAGAGCGTTTTATGCAGAATTTTTGTTTTCACTCAGATTTATACACTAATTACTCAACAGATATTGAAGCTCCTTTTTTTTTTGTTGTTGAACGTCATCTTTTGAAAGATCTGTGCAAAGAAAAGGCATCCAGTACAGAAGAAATGTCGCTGTCACAATTGAACAGATATATTTTGTTCAAAGATCTCCAGAACTTATAACCAAATGTAAGGGTAGCTCTTAGGATGTTTTTGTGTACACCAGCCAGCAACTGTGCAGCATAACGTTCATTTTCTACTCTTTCACGTGTAAAGAATTATTTAAGATCAACTGTTGGCCAGAAAAGGTTAACTCAGCTGTTTTAACCATAGAAAAAGACTTGAGAAAAAGAATTGACGTGTAAGCTTGACTTTAATGATGTCATTGATACATTCGCTGATATTAAAGCTACGCTTAAAAAAATCTGAAAACTCGAGTTTAATTTTTTTGGAACGTTTCACTATGAATTGAATGTTTTAGCTCTCGATGAACAGTTTTACCATTGACTACTGGGTTTTTTAAAATCTCGTCGGCAAGTGACGAAACATGTATCTTTTCCTTTAATCCATATTTTTCCGTTAATTACGATAAACATAATTGTATGTACTATGTTTAGTTTAACAGTTTGAGGTGTAAAACGAAATCAGATTCTCGAGAATCTATGATTTCGTTTCTGCAAATATTCCACATAACAAAGTACTAATTAGCATTATTCCTACATCATAGTTAGTGAGGTTATATAAAAGTATGACATTATTAAGATTTTATTCGAATTTATTTAGATCTGGCCAATTGTCGCGTTTGGGAGGCGGCGAAATGCTTTGGGCCCATGGGCGGCAAATTCGTAAATCCGGCCCTGTATATATATATATATATATATATATATATATATATATATATATATATATATATATATATATATATATATATATATATATATATATATATATATATATATATATATATATATATATATATATATATATATATATATATATATATATATATATATATATATATATATATATATATATATATATATATAAAAAAAGTAGATAAATCGTGAGGATGCAGTCAAAAGTACTGGGCTGTTCTAAAGAAGGCCCTGTGTTATAATGTCAACGTTTCGAAAATTCTTTATATACTTCTTCAAGACATCTACAAAGAAGGTTTACAATGCACAAATTTTCTTTTGAAAAAACAAATAGGTTAAAAACATTACTCACTTAACTTGAGGTTAGTAGTGAAAAGTCAACATCAACAAAACACCTAAGTACTTTTGACTGCATCCTCACGATTTATCTACTTTTTCTTTAACTAGTCGGTCAAGACTACCCTTCGCCTTATATATATATATATATATATATATATATATATATATATATATATAGATATATATCAGGGTGTCTACTCAAGTCAGGATTTTAAATTCCCTGAGAATTCCAGGATATTCCAGGTGATTTTATTATTTTTCCAGGTGCATCGCAACACGAATTTTCAATGGCAATGTCTTAGACACACGAGTCTAATACATCTTTTTACCAAGAGAGTTTCTGAAAGAACAAATGCTATCAGACAATTTGGTTTAACATAAGAATTTATCAGTATTTATTATTATTTCTGGAAATATACTTCACGAATTTTTTTCTTTCAATACTGGTTTAACAATTGCAGAAAGCGTATTTGGAAAAAACTGATAACACTTGAAAAAAATTCCCTGAGTGAACCCAAAATTCCCTGAGAATTCCATGACTTCCAGCTTTTTTGAGGATGTAGACATACCCTGATACACACACATATATATATATATATATATATATATATATATATATATATATATATATATATATATATATATATATATATATATAATACATATATATATATATGGTCAAGGTTATGTGATAAACTTGGTTATCGGGTTCAGGATTTATAAAATCTCAACATTTCAGCTTCTGTTGCGAAGTCATCTTCATAATAATTACAAAGGTGGTCCTTCTTTCAACGCATTAATTTCACACGTGAAATAAAAACATGTAATATTTCATCTTGCAAGTATAGGAATATTCCTGGGAATTTAATTTGTTAAAGTTGATTATTTATTATAGATTACCTACGTAAGACTTTGAAGTGGAGAATTGATTATAATTTGTTCAAATAATCTACTATCTGTAAGTATAATGATAATCTGGGTGGGATACATATGAATAATTAAAAGAAACAAATTTTTAAATGTATGTATATATACCGGATGATTTTTAAGTTGGTACTTTCCTTTTAATACTATATAGAATGCAAGAAAATGAGAACATTTTTCAAATAAAATTATGTCCGAAAATGCTTCGTTTCCGAGATACAGGGTGTTTAAGTTTCAAGAAAAAAATTCCTTTTATCATATCTTTCCTACCACTCCAGATATTTCCACAAAATTTGGTAGACTTCTTTTGACAGTTATATTAAATTTTTTGATGTAAAAGTTTTTGAAAAATTTCTACCAGTGGCGAACAGGATTCATATTGAATTTTTTTTAAGCAAAAATAGTACTACAGTGCGTTTCCTTATAATCAATATTCTTTTTGAAATACTCATTCACTTTGGTGTTAATTTGGTCTCTTGATATTTTTTCGTACGACGAGCGGTTTTTGTTTGAAGAAATAAAGGCCATTTTGATGTATGGCAAAATCGCTAAATTCTGATATGGTGTTTTGTATGTAAAATTCGTTTTTGTCTAATTTGTATTAAAGTACGGTCAATTATTTATAATACTACAAAATACAAATATCTGGAGTGGTAGGAAAGTTATGATAAAAAAATCGGCCAACTGCACGAAGGGTTCCGTACCATTGACTATGCCCCCCCCTTGAAAAATTTATTTTATTTAAATATTATTATTTATTATTATCGTAAATATACAACTGAGTATTTTGTGAATATTTCATGTGCCTACCTGTTACCTTTTATTGATATCGTGCAAAAATAGGCAAAAAAATGGCGTTTTTTGTATGAGAGTCCCCTTCAATATTTATCTTATTTTAATTTTATTATTTATTATTAAAGTGGAAATACAACCGAGTATTTTTTGAATATTTCAAGTGCCTACCTGTTGACATTAATGATATCGAGCAAAAAGGGCCAAAAAAATCGCGTTTGTTGTATGAGAGCCCCCCTTAAATATTCATTTTATTCTGTTTTTGTTGTCATAGCGGCAACAGAAATACATAATTTGTGAAATTTTCAACTGACTAGCTATCGCGGTTCTTGAGATACAGCCTGGTGACAGACGGATGGATATATATATATATATATATATATATATATATATATATATATATATATATATATATATATATATATATATATATATATATATATATACTAGCTGGCCCAGCAGACGCTGTTCTGCCATATAAATTATTTTTATCTATCTATCTTTCTATCTATTCATTTATCTGCCGATGTATCTCTATCTATCTATCGTTCTATCTATCTACAAATATATCTATCAAACTACCTGACCCGGCAAAAGTCGTTCTGCTATATAAATTAATTTTATCTGTCTATCTTTCTATCTATTCATCTATCTGCCGATGAATCTCTATCTATCTATAAAAAAATAAAAACGAAAAATTTTGTCCAAAAAACTTATAAAAATGTTTGGGTTGGACCACCCTAATCAGTTAGCGGTATGAAAAATATATTAGGGCATATTCTCAGACCGACTGTTGTTATTTTCTATTGCCATCTTGCAACCCTATTGCGGATCTGTGGATAAAATTAAAAAAATGAAAATTGCGATGAAAAATAGGGGTTGACCGTAGAAGAGTAAAGAGTTGAGAGTTATATGAATTTTTTCATTTTCAGTCATGACAAAAAAAAATAAAATCATGCCAAAAAAATTGAAGTTTATGATTAACAAATAAAAAATAGGGTTTGATCGTAGAGGGGTGAAAATTTAGGGTTGTATGTATATTTTAATGCTGTATCATAAAAAAAATAGAACAGAAAATTTTGTCTGAAACATAATAAAAAAAAATTAAGGGAGATGAAAAATAGATGTCCTATTCTCAGACCTAACCGATATGCACACAAAATTTCATGAGAATCGGTCGAGTCATTCCGGAGGAGTTTAACAAATAAAAAATAGGGGATGATACTACAGGGGTGAAAATTTAGGGTTGTATCTACTTTTTAATGCTGTTTCATAAAAAAATTGGAAATCCCATTAATTAAAGGTAGTAAATTCATCAACAGAATTGCTGAGATATTTCGTTATTATGCATAATAATACATATATTTCGGATAGTTGCGATAGTTATTAATCGTTTCCGTTACATGTTAATATTTTTATCGGAAGATATATCACATCGAACACGGTCCTAATGAGAATTTTGTTAATTTCTATCAAATTCTGAATAAACTTTGCTATCCTGAAACAATAATCGTTTTAAATAGTTTCCATTTACTCTCGGATATATGAATCCTAATAAAAATAATTTCTTCAATTTTACTACTATTAAATGTTGTTAATTTAATTATTATGCCTGCTATTTAATACATACAATATAGAGAGTTCCGTACCCTAAGGGTAAAAACGGAACCCTATTACTAAGACTTCGCTGTCTGTCTGTCCGTTTCCAGGCTGTATCACAAGAACCGCGGTAGCTAGACAGTTGAAATTTTCACAAATTATCTATTTCTCTTGCCGCTATAACAAGAAATACTAACATAACAAAATAAATATTCAAGGGATGCTCCCATACAACAAACACGATGTTTTGCCCTTTTTTGTTCGATATCAATAATGGCAACATGTAGGCCCTTGAAATATTCACAAAATACTCAGTTGTATTTTTACTTCAATAATAAATAATAAAATTAAAATAAAATAAATATTTAAGGGGGGCTTCCATACAACAAACGCCATTTTTTGCCTATTTTTGCTCGATATCAATAAATGGTAATAGGCAGGCACTTGAAATATTCATAAAATACTCAATTGTATATTTACTTTGATAATAATAATATTAAGATAAAATAAATATTTAAGGGGGGCTTCCATACAACAAACGCCATTTTTTGCCTATTTTTGCTCGATACCAATAATGGCAACAGGTAGGCACTTGAAATATTCATAAAATACTCAATTGTATATTTACTTTGATAATAATAATATTAAAATAAAATAAATATTTAAGGGGGGCTTCCATACAAAAAAAGCAGTTTTTGCCTATTTTTGCTCGATATCAATAAATGGTAACAGGCAGACACTTGAAATATTCATGAAATACTTAATTGTATATTTACTTTAATAATAATAATATTGAAATAAAATAAATATTTAAGGGGGCTTCCATACAAAAAACGCAGATTTTTGCCTATTTTTGCTCGATATCAATAAATGGTAATAGGCAGGCACTTGAAATATTCATAAAATACTTAATTGTATATTCACTTTAATAATAATAATATTAAAATAAAATAAATATTTAAGGGCGACTTCCATACAAAAAATGCAGTTTTTTGCCTATTTTTGCTCGATATCAATGAATGGTAACAGGCAGACACTTGAAATATTCATAAAATACTTAATTGTATATTTACTTTAATGATAATAATCTTAAAATAAAATAAATATTTAAGGGGGGCTTCCATACAAAAAACGCAGTTTTTTGCCTATTTTTGCTCGATATCAATAAATGGTAACAGGCAGACAGTTGAAATATTCATAAAATACTTCATTGTATATTTACTTTAATAATAAATAATAAATTTAAAATAAAATAAATATTTGAGGGGGCATGGTCAATGGTACGGAACCCTTCGTGCGCGAGTCCGACTCGCTCTTTCTTTTTTTTTGCATCTTTTATTCATTATATCACTGTTTATTTCATTATAAATCTTGTTCAAAATCGATTGACGTTCGAGTCCAAACGCATTTTGCAAAACGTTAAATGACTCGATGCGGAAACAAATTTCATCAAGTAGACTTATTCTGCAATTCAATAAGAGTCATGAAAACAGAACTGAATCGTTTACTGTCATTAAATTAAATTATAAATTTTAAGTTGTTTGTTCATAATAGTGATGTATATTTATATTACTTTATATTACTTTAATTTAGGTTTTAAGTAGTTTTAGGATATATTACTGTCTTTGTAGGGAATGTATTGTAATTAGGACTACCGTTAATAGAATAAATAAATAAATAATACAGTGATCGATTGCCACCTCTCACTTCTAACACAACTTGAATTGTTGCAATCTTTTTCGAAATTTTCAAAATTCCGCTGAAAAAAAATAGGATTAGATACTTACCATATTGTTAACAAATACCACAAAGTAGAATTCACTTATTCTTTCATTTATAAATACATATTCTACTGAAGCCCCGAACTGAGAGACTCAATTATAAATGTCATAAAATATACTGTAGGTTGAATACAGAGAAATGTGAATACGATTCATATTATTTTTCCGTGCCGCCGCGCCGTATCAAATATCTAATGTGATAAAATTATATGGATCATATAATCAACTTGCAGAAATTGAAATCAGCTGCTGAAAATAATAAGCATAATTCGGTATCCGGTGAGTTTATCTTTAATGTCCGGGTTACTATAGAACATTGGTCCATATTTCACAAAAAGCCAGATTCACTTCTAAATTATTTTCTTTACGGAATTAAATCGACTGGAAATTTGCCTTTTCTACTATTTTCAGCTGTAATTATTTTTTTCATCTTTTCATTCGTATTTTTCCCGAAAATAATAGACAATTGCACTAATCACTACTTCTATTTATATGTTTGCGACTGCAATTTCGTAGCAGGTTTTAGACCTTCCGAACCAAAATTATACATATAAATTTTTTAATTTTTTTACCTAATACATTTTGACATCTCCACCATACCAAATCAGCTGAAATTTCGTATTTGAGGTTTTTCTTGATGCTTGTGTGTGTATATTTATGTGTATGTGTCTCTGTGTATATGTATACATGTATGTATGTATGTATGTATTTATATATATATATATATATATATATATATATATATATATATATATATATATATATATATATATTTATATATATATATATAAATCTAAAATTTAGGTAAGTCAGCAAATTCGGAACCTGGAAACTTTTTTTAAGAGTTGAAACAACGCGAAATTAATATTCTGTAGTGTATATCGGTAACATTTCAACTACGATAAGAATAGTTTTCAATCTCAATTAACGTACAATTTATGACAGATAATCAATAATTATTCATAGAAGATAGACAATATACAATCAACGTACCACCAGAATGCAATTTGGACGTAACAAGTGCATGAAGAGTAAAGACAATATTTGTCAGGATTTTAAATTAATGACTCATCTATAAAAACAAATTATAATTTTATTGTGTAGCCAAAATAAAAACATATTATTAATGGAAAACAAAATCTTGGATTATCAATGACTAATGATTTTATTCAATCAATGAGAAATTAAAGGAATATGAACTTATCTCTATCACTTTTAAAATATTTTCAGCTGTATTCATCCTTTTCTCAATTTTCTCATTCCTTAAATAAATTTTATGGAAAAATAACACATTATTATTTGTCATATTACTTTCTGATATTTTCTTCAAAGCTAAGAAATTATTATGACTACTCAAAAAATATATATTAGGTACTTAGGGGGCATCCATTATTTACGTGAGA